>OZ035881.1:26430113-26450465 GCA_964034835.1 Muscina levida
AATTTCTAATTTCCTTCTTCTTAATTGTGTTTACCTTCCGTTTCCGTTCCAAGACAATTTAACTTTTCTTTCCTTTGCCATGTTGTAGTATTTTTTACTTCTTCGTGCAACTTAGTATACGTGCAGTTGGTACCTCCTCCTATTATTTTGTCTGCAACCACTGCGCTTGTAAAATACTATAATTTATTTTTAGCTTCAAACATCGCAACAAAATTCGGTCCAATATTTAGTGTAACACTCAGCATGTGTTGCATTCTGCACAATAAGCGTTTCTTTCTCTCTGGTGATAGCTTGTGCCGCAAAAGGAACAATTTGCCCGAAGAAACGTTTTTGCTAACAAAATCTACTTTATAGCCAACAGAGCGTATAATTAATATTATTTAATTAAAATGTTAAAACTAAAAATGCTGCTGTGAAATTTAAATTTAATACGATTTTGTGTTGCATGCTGCCAATTATGTTGTATGAAATATTTTTGGAGTATTTAGAAATATTAGCTGTTTTGTAAATAGCTCTAATAAGTTATTGCTATAAAACATAATTGTAATATTGGGTTCGAAAATTTGAGGGAATTATGAAGACACTGTACAAATATCAATATGGCAAACTAACATGTCCTCTGTGATTTAGTTGATTTTGCTCCAGTTTATATTGTTGCAATTTGTAGTTGTAGGTATGTTTGATCAACCGTGACGTAATGTTTAGAATGTGCGACTATTATGTGGGCCAACCCGTGAAATGGTAGTTGGAACACACGCCTTTCAGGCCAGATCATGCACTACTAAGGTGCTACTCAGATTGTTAAAAACAAGTAACTCACATCTTTTGCAGATGGACTTACATCTTTACAGCGTGTAATGTGCATTAACATTCATAACGAGAATGGTGTTGGTGTGTTCTGCCATTATAACTTCGTTTTTCAGTTCCATTGGCAGGGAATCCTAGTCTTCACATGGAAAATATGTCGAGGCTACCTATATGGTAGACTGCTATTAATTTTTAATTTTTAATTTTTAATTTTTAATTTTTAATTTTTAATTTTTAATTTTTAATTTTTAATTTTTAATTTTTAATTTTTAATTTTTAATTTTTAATTTTTAATTTTTAATTTTTAATTTTTAATTTTTATTTTTTAATTTTTAATTTTTAATTTTTAATTTTTAATTTTTAATTTTTAATTTTTAATTTTTAATTTTTAATTTTTAATTTTTAATTTTTAATTTTTAATTTTTAATTTTTAATTTTTAATTTTTAATTTTTAATTTTTAATTTTTAATTTTTAATTTTTAATTTTTAATTTTTAATTTTTAATTTTTAATTTTTAATTTTTAATTTTTAATTTTTAATTTTTAATTTTTAATTTTTAATTTTTAATTTTTAATTTTTAATTTTTAATTTTTAATTTTTAATTTTTAATTTTTAATTTTTAATTTTTAATTTTTAATTTTTAATTTTTAATTTTTAATTTTTAATTTTTAATTTTTAATTTTTAATTTTTAATTTTTAATTTTTAATTTTTAATTTTTAATTTTTAATTTTTAATTTTTAATTTTTAATTTTTAATTTTTAATTTTTAATTTTTAATTTTAATTTTTAATTTTTAATTTTTAATTTTAATTTTTAATTTTTAATATTTAATTTACTGTCTCCTGCATAAATTTGCCAATTTCAGTCCACCTAGACGTATGCGTGATATTTTTTATAATAATGTCCTATCAATCATACGCTACCTGTTCATATAGTACACTTAAAATCAAAAGAGAAAAAATAAAAGTAAATTTTTAGAACATCTTACCATAACAAAATGTATTTCATTAAAAGTTTATGCATCGCTGGACACATATTTCGCTTTCTTCTATGTGTTTTTAAATTAACAGTTCGTTAGTGGACACCCTGCACATATTTGTTTTTATTTTTCGTGGAAAGTTAAAACAAATTGGCATCAGCTGTTGTTTTGTATGTATTTCTGGTGTCGCCATTAAATTGATTTATTTTATTTTACTACTACCTGTTGCCTATGGCGAATTCCAATTAGTCTCAATTTATTTAAAATGGATGCCAAGTAAACAAACCAAAGATGAGTTCGAATTCCAGTCGTTAAAGTTGGCATCAAACAGCTTGTGCACATTATGTATGCAGGTGTGCTACAATGTAATGCTCATTACATGAGTTACTATTTTTAGTGTGATTTTGTGATTGTTTTATTGCTGGCAAAGAAGTAATTTATTGGCAATTTGTATAGTATGGGGTCAGATTCATACGTATGTGGTTGATGCAGTAAAATATCAGTTATGCAGTGATGGATTTTCTATGAGAGAAATTTTCAATAGATTGAGTCTATAGTTTTATTACAGATTTTAAAAGAATTTAATAACTTTCCCTGCGAAAATGTGATTTATTGCACGTTGCGAGCTGCTTGTGGATCTCTAAAGAGAGCTCAAATTAGAAAATCCTTCATGAGCAAATATGAACTTAAGGACGGGTCAATTTGTTCGGGTCGAAGAAAATGAGAAGCATGGAGATTTCAGGCTGAGGTATTTATAATTTGTATATCAGGTAAAATCGAAACTTGAGATATAATTTCTAATCCGTGGATTGGTTAACAAGTTATGGCCTCTGAAAGTTGGCATACAGAAATTAAGTTTTTATAAATTCTTGAATTTTGCAAAATATGGGGCGGGAGCCCAAACTACATAAAAAATGTATCATTCTCATTGTCTTGGTCGCCACACATTGCAATGGTTGGTCAAAATATAAGCGGGGAGGATGGGGCACTGGCTGGTCAAAAAAAACAGGCCTTGGGTTTTATGATAACAGCCTATGTGAAAGATATTTTCAAAAATTATATCTCAAGTTTTCGATTTTTCCTGATTTAAAAACTAGAAAAACATCTCAATTTGAAACCTTGATTTTAGACACATAGTTTCTGGGTGGAATTTTCTTAGAATTCATCGTAGACCGCGATTTTGGTGTACGATTTTTGCAAAAAATAATTAGTTTGCCCTAATGCACATGATTAAAGAACTGTGACCTATCTTACAGCCGCCATGCGGTTGCGGTTCATCACTGTAACTGTCCTCTTACTTTTGTTTCCTCAACTTTTACAGCCAACTTATTGCTGCTAAATCATCACATGATTTATATTCTGGAAGTGCACAATATAATAAACATTATGTTATTATGATTATAGGACAAAATATAACATATTAGTTAGAAAATTTATTTTATATCACAGACGATTATCTATCACCGCTCATACTAAAACAAACACACACTTAATTTATACGGTAAAATTTATGGCTTTCACAATCATATACTGTCTAACACTAAAACATACATTCATCCCGACAGCCACACACACTTTATATCTCACTTTCATACATTACCGCACACACAAATACTAAAGCCAATGATAACATAATATTTGGCATTTGTTATGAGTATAAAATATGGAAGCTATATTTTAAGAATAATCTATAAATTGTAATTTAGAACAAATAAACGTGGGCACCATAATATTCGATTCCCAGGAGGTGAAGGAGAAAGGATAAAATTATAGTGAATGACTGTTGTATGAAATAAATTTATGTTAATGATAACACAAGAGCCATATATGTGGTCAAGGTAGTTAGAGCTGTAGGGGAAAGTTTGGAATTTGGTATAGAAATAACAAAGTTAAATTTTTTGTTGTCCTATGGCGGAAAAAATACTAAGAACTATATGTAGGCTAAAATTTAATTTATGATTTAAAAGAAATGAATGAAATACAGTCTGTTGGCTAAAATAAAAAGTGCAGTAACCGAAAAACATCAATTTTGTTAAATCAGCAACGAAAAAAAAAGGAATTTCGTTATATAATTTCATTATTGGAAATTCCAACCACAAAGTAGTTTGCAGCACACTCTATTATACAAAATGAAAGAAAGCAGTGTCACCAGATAAAGACATTCGCACACACACAGCATAGATGCACACGTGCCTGCTCTCTCACCCCGACAAATTCTCATGAATGGTTGCCTTGTCTTGCCTGGTCTGATGGTCTGCTTACAATCTTTTGTATTTACCTATCTATCAGACTACAGCTACCTTCACGCTCTCAGTTATTTGCTTTGTTAGGTTTCAATAGCTGTAACGACTCAAATACAATAGACACGAACTATTGTCAGTTTCAATGATTTCATTAACTGCCACCAATAGTCATCAAATCTCATTTCCCCTTGAAAGTCTTCATTTAATTATTGTGGAACATTTTGCTTGTCATTCATTCGTTTAAATAATGATTAATTGTTAAATGAGCAATGGGTCTGATTTAAGAGGCATTTGTATTATAATTAGTTAAAATGAAATAAGTTGTGTGATTTCAATTGTACTCAAGGATTTAATATAGTTCGAGAGATGGAATTGTTGAGATGAAAGTTAATATATATAGCTCTTAAATTATAATGAGCTGGCAAATATATCATAAAAGGAAGGCCGAAGTGTAGTATTCTGACGAACTTTAATATGCTCATATCAATATGAGAGTGTAATGTGTTATTTAATATGATTTATTATTCATAAACCACATTTAATGTTTAACTTTTTTCTGTGCTCTGATAAATTCTATATTTAAAACATCAAATAAATAATCCCATTACTACCAACACAACTTAACAACATCTATTTTTTCGCACTTTTGAGATATGCCAACACATTTTTATATACATCTCAGTATACGTATGTACATTTGTCCTGCATCACATGTTGGATAAATTCAAACTTTACCATGAATGCAACATTTGTGGGAAAACTTTGACATCTAGGTTTTTGATACTGGGTAAAACTGTCGAGTTTGTTGATCAATGGTACACAACATTCATTACAATTAAAAAAAACTTATTTTTGCATACATGAAGAAAATACTAATTTTTGTATATATACGCTAGCTTGTATATTTGCTCAATGAACTTATCAAAAGTTAGAGAATTTTTTAGAATTTTTTAAGCCATGTACTCTAGTTTTAATTGTAATTAAAAATGGTATTAAGAACATTTTTAAATTTTAGTGATATGGTAGTGAGAAATATGTTTTTTAAGCAAATCTTGGAAATCGGAGGAACTGAAATACACATGTTGACTAATATATGCATTATATTGAAAATAAAGGAACGATATTGAATTGTTATTTGTTGGACACACAAATAACTTATTTTTAGCTTATATGCCATAAATGCGATATAAGAGAGCTTTTCGCATATGGGCGAGATATGTGAATTTACATGCATTAATAATAATTTAATATCGATTTGAATTAGTAATTATAGAATAGGGGAATTTGTTACGCTTCTTGCTCTTTTTTTGACATAACTCGAGAACCACTAGTCCTATTTAGCTGAAACAAATTTAAAAAAACTTGTTTTTTTGTACTTTTGGTAAACTTTAACAAAACAAACTATATGTATCGTTGAAAAATCTCTTCTTCCCAAATCCACTGAAAAACTTAAAATCGGTTAATATTTGTCCGAGTTTCTGGCTTATAAGTCCGTAAAGGAACGAAAAACTGAAAAATTTCACACAAATGTGAATATAGTAATATCTTTGTTCCTGGACCGGCGTTTAAACAGCGTTCCATCAAATGGCATAATTTTTTCGGACAATATAACAAAGTTTATGTTTATGATCTCTGCAAAAATTTCAAGTAATTATATACACCTTTTCTTAACAAACCAAAGAAAAAATCATTTTTTTTTGTTTCTCGAGAATTCTGGTATTCCCTACAATATATCAATCCAGGTTTCCCGGGATTGATGGGGGCCACTATAATTTACTCTCAATAAAAACGAAAAATTTTAACGGAAATATTATTTTGTGGATAATTTTTATGTTTTGGTCGTTTTAAGTGCATTTTGTATTGAAGCACCCTTAGGGGCTGTGGATATGTTCGGGAAAGGTGTTAGGAGGAAAGTACTAGTGGGGTCGGTTGTGCATTTTACACCTCTGATGGCATAATGGGAGCAGCAGGAGCTGATTTTATAAATAAAATTATAAAAACTAAAAAGTCTACGGCGACCACCTTAAGAGTTGAAGATGGAGGGTAGATTTGATCTGAGAAAGATTTCATCTGAGAAACATCTAGGGGCGACTCCGGGGCAGTAAGAGCGGTGGAAGCAAATTTTATTAAAATAAAATTTCTGTATGGGAGCCACCTTAGGGGGAGAAGATAAGGAGTAGGTATGTTTGGGAAAAATGTTAGTAGGAAAAATTACTAGGAGTCGGTCATACATTTGAACCCTCTAGGGGCGATTCGAGGCAATTGTGGGCTTTGTTGCGGATATTTTCCCAATACAAGAAGTTTCTCGTTAAAAACCGGATGCTCGAATTTGATTTTTGACCTATGGTTTCTAGTGCAAATATCTTAGAATTCATCATAGATTACGATGTTGATAACCGCTTGATGCATTTTTTTACTCCATAAAAATGGACCCACTCTTGTGTATACTTTATTTATATATTGAGATTGTTGTACCTACCACATCTCCTTATGGACGTTAAAATTAAAGAAAACCAGTACAGAAATTTCAGTCAGGTAAACTGACTGATAAATACCATCACCCAATATAAAATATTGTTTGAGTCTTGAGTTATTGAAATTAAAAGATTTTTAAAATAAAATTACTTATGTATTATTTTTTGTCTGCATGTAGAGCAAAAACATACAAAATTTGACCTATTTGTACAGAAGGTACAATTAGGGGCAGCATAACGTGTCTGATTTATTTCGTATGTATGGGAGGTACCAGAAAGGGTGTGCCAAATAGTTAGGGTTGCTAAGGCTTTGCCTCCTATTACAAGATAAATTAACTGACCAAATTTGATTATCCCCCCAGGTGCCGGTTTCGAAGTTATGGGAGAAATATAAATTTTCCAAACAAAGTCATTTTGTACGGGAGGTACCAACAGGGGTGTGTCAAATAGTTAGGTTTTCTGATGTTTTGCCTTTTATCAGAAGATAAATTTACCGATCAATTTTTAAGTGTCCGTTTGGAGGTTATGGGAGAAGTATTAATTTTCCAAAAATAGGTAATTTTGTATGGGAGGTACCAGAAGGCGTGAACCGATATAGTCCATGTTCATTCCTGAGTATAATTTTTACAAGCGAACGTTATACGCAAAATTTGAGTGAATTCACTTTACTAACAAAAAAGATTTGTATGTGAGACTATGGGGGTGGGTTCGGTCATTTGTATGTGAGGTACCAGAAGGGGTGTGTCAAATAGTTAGGCTCCCTGAGGTTTCGCCTCCTATCACAACATAAATTTATCGACAAATATTCATTACCCCCCAAGTGTCCGTTGGGAAGTTATGGGAGAAATATTAATTTTGCAAAAATAGGTAGTTTGTATGGGAGGTGCCAGAAGGCGTGAACCGATATAGTCCATATTCATTCCTAATTCAACTTTTTATAAGCGAACATCATACGCAAAATTTGAGTGAATTCAGTTCACTAACAAAAACGATATGTATGTAAAACTATGAGGGTCAATTCGGTCATTTGTATGGGAGGTACCAGAAGGGGTGTGGCAAAGGTTTCGGTTTTCTTAGAGTTTGTCTACTTTTGCAAGTTAAATAAAATGACCAAATTCAAACATCCTCCACTTGCCCGTTTGGAAGTTATGGAAGAAATATTAATTGTCCTAAAATATATAGTTTTGTATGGTAGGTTCCAAAAGGGGTGGGGCTATTCTGCCCATTTGCAATCCCATTAGTTCGTTTTGAAAAATATTAATACTGGTAAACTTTCATGCCGATCAGTTAAGGTTTACTCGAGCTATCCTGCTCATCAGCCATCCAGACAGACGGACTAAGCTAAACCGTCTTAAATAGTCTTAAAATGAATTTGGTCTTAAGATACTTGGTGTCTAACTCGTCTCCTGATATATATACTCTCATCCCTAAGGGTGATGTTTCAAAAATAAAAAAAATGCTCTCTCCACATCTTCCGTACGTTATCCAGGTCCGTCACTAGGTGGCCGTCGCTGTCCTTACAAGAGGGCAGCTCTTGCCACGCGTTCTCGCCTTAACTCTCTGGTAGAATTTTTGGACTTTCCCTCTACTTCGAAACAATTCTGTGAATTTGTCCTGTCTGTGCAATTGTCCTGAGTTTTCCGATAGTAGGCTCAAATGTGGTATCCCTGCCTATTTTGGTATTAAAATCACCTAGTATAATGTTGATGTCATAGCTTGGCCTACTGTCATACATATTCTCTAGGCTCCAGTGAAACTCGCCTTTGTCCTTATCGCTTTTCCCTTTTGTCCGAGCATGGGCACATATAATTGTATAGTGGAAAACCTTTGCCTTGACCCCTATGGTGGCAATTCAATGGAGTCACCTGGTATGTAATCTGTACTTACGGTCAGATGAATATCTTCGGTGGTCATCAATGGTGGATCAAATAACCTCATAAACTTACTTATTTCCTTTTCGCAACCCTAGATTGAGATATGTTAGAAATTGTACACTCATACAAACGAAGAATATGAACATAACTGTTTCAGCAGCCTTTACAAAACTTTGCGATTGACTCGGCAACCATGGCAAGGCTCACAACTAGGTCACTTATATGACAGTTGTATGTTCTAACCATTGTGCTATGGTTGGGTCCCATGTAATTACATTTGTCAAGCTATATTCCAATCTATTCCGAAGTTAAAAATTTTATAAAAATATTCAAAGAACTGTACTTTTGTAATCTATGTCTTGTTTGCAATCAAGTTGATGTCTCATTTAATGGCTCCTTCACATGGTTATAATCAGCTTTGACAACGATTTAGTTGCTTTTTATTTGCAACAACAACTATATACTTATGTGCTGTGTAATGCTTATTTAGAATCGAAATAAGCAATTTGTTTGGCCCAGTAAACAAATATATTTTTTTTTGTTTACATAATCTAACTTCTAACTTTTTTAATTAACCAGTAAAATAAATACAAATTAGTTACACATTTAGTGCTTATTAGCGGTTGTTATAATTTCTATACGCTGGTGTTTTAATATTAATTAATTTTTTTGTTAGTTCTTTTTCATTCATTTCATATAATTGCAACAACTCACATTGCGCATAGGTCTATTGTAATCAACTTAAACACAAAAGGATGCAAATGTGTAGAAAAAACAATTGCCAAAGGGTTATATGGATATATAGTCGTTTGCTGTAAACCACATGTGGATGCAAATGAATATGCCAAATTTTAATTATGTCTCAGAGATTTGCCAAATTAACAACATTGACTTTTTTGTTAGGGTCACTTTGGTTTTTGACACATTTTGCGGTTTTAAGAAAAGAAATTAATGAAATGAGAGCACAGCTGTAGCTGTAATAATGTAATAATAAAAGAATCAGCGGTCGGCCTCTTCTACGTCGTCAATCGTGTTCAATGTCAAAAACATTTCGAGCTGGAGTATTTTCATCCATGCATACAACATTATCCTTGTCGAAGCAACCGCTATATCCAATAGCATTTGAGGAAGTCAATGTCGATATATATCTAGTACAGCTTATGATTCATACTTTGTCGACACTCTCCGGTAACGATAATGGGACCATATATTTTACTTAATATTTTCCTCCCGAATACTGCTAGAACCAATTCCTCCGCTTGATCCATACATCAAGACAGGTAGAATCAAGTACCTGGTATAGCTCGATTTTTTCGTCAAAAAGGGTTATGTCATTAAATCTATTTCTAAGGTTGTAATAACATCGATTTGCAAGTAGGATTATTCTTTGGAATTCAAGGCATACGTTATTTTTTTTACTAATGGCTGAGCTGAGGTAGATGAAGTCATCTACCACCTCGAAATTGTAATTGTCAACGTTCTCGCCGCCTACCAAACAAGTAGATTCTTTTTCATTGAAACTGGTCACATTGTTTTGTCCTCCTTCCTCTTTAGAACCATTTTATCTGATTCCTTTTTTATTCCTTTTATATACCTGTGAAGGCTGAAGTAACATTCCACAGATTTGGGGCGGTGATATCTATATCATCAGCGTACGCAAGTAGCATCTTCTCCATCACAATGTCGAAGAGATCCCAGGATAGGCTGTCGCCTTGTCTTATGTCTCTACTTCAATTTTCACTGAAGACTTCGTGTCGGACAGCATTATCTAAGAACTATTTATGGGAGACCTGAAATTGATTTAAATATTATTTCATCTTGCACAGCCAACATTTACTTTCTCGAACTAAAACGTAACAAACAACATTATACTACAAAATTTGTAAAAAATATCAATGAACTGCAGACATGTCACTACACACTACACTTGTGCTCTACTTCAAATTATGCTTGATGCTTAGCTAATTATTCTCTTTTAAACTGAATTATAAAACATTATTCATAACTTCTGAATACATTTACCAGCTAAGCTGTTCATGATTGCCCTATAAATCTAGGCTGACTTGGCAATGACTTTATACGCACTACTTATGAGGCGATAAATTAGCTTTATTATGAAGTAACCAAGTGTATTCTCTTTTGTATGGCTATTGTTATAAATTTTTGGCAAAAGTATGAACATTTTCACAGCACAACTATTTCAAATCATTGTAAGTCACAGCCAACTGCAGTAAAGGAAATTGAAAAGAAAACTTAGGCTATGACTGGTATTGCTGAGACTATGATTTAGTAGCTATAATATGATTTGGTTGCTAACAAGACATAAAAAAATACACACACATTTGCAATCATTTAAAATGATGTTTGAAAGTTAGCATGTTGTGTTTGCTGGCTACCCTTCTACTTGAATTCTGTCAGCATTTGAATATATCAATCTCTGGTTGTGTGTGTTTTGTGTTTGCCATTTTCACAGCTATTTGTAATCTTTTTTGTGTTCGTATTTGTATGATTTTTTTGTATTTAAATCCCTTAACAACACTTTACGGCTCTGTGTGTGGTATATTGCCATAAAGCACTCTCTGTAACATTAAGATATAAATGTAGTCAAGCTGCGTCAGAGTTATTTACAAACAGATGACACCCCCCACCTAAATCCAGTGACGGGAAAACCACTTGCACGTTTTCATGTCCCTTACTGCAAATGTAGTAGAATGTATGCGGATGTGTGTGCTTGTATTCATGCAAAGTCAAACACGCAGTTTACCGCCATGAATGCTTGAAAAGCACTTAAGCATTATGTGTATAGCCTACGGGGATTGATTTGAGGTGGTGACAATGACATTATACAGCGTGAAGCGCAGTTTTAGTGTAACACGATTGACAACATAGGATAATACCTCAGCTGTGTATGATGTCTGGCGTCTATGATAAACTTACACAGTACAACATTTTTCAGCTCATTGATTTGGCACTCAATTCTGAGAACTGCACGTGAAAGTGGGATAACACGATAACCACTTGTCCGATTTAGCTGAAACAAATTTAAAAAAATGAAAAATTACAATTCCTTTAATCTGTTCATATAACGTTTCCCTACATAAGCAACAGTTTCACTCTTCCATTCATCAAATGATTTTGTACTGGGTTTATTTTGCAGCAGTGACAATAAAACTGTTGTACTCCGTGGCGAATGATATGACTTATGATAATGATACTCCTCCACATAGTATTTATGTTATGTCCAGGGCCAACAAAACTATGCATTGCATACTTGCATATGTAAATGCATATTGCAGCCCTGCCGGCATGTTTTGGGGGTTTATGCATATAAAAGCATATTTTGGAGTTTTAAGGGTTTTTTGTAATGTTTTTTTTTTTACTTTTCATATAAATTTTGGGATTATAGACAACACCTGTTTATTTCATTAAGATTGTAAAATAATCTACATAATTTTTTGCAACGGGGAACGCCTATCTCTGTTTAAAAAATTATCTATAATATAAAAATAAGTCGCAGAATGTGTTGCTAAGCGCAAAACTCGAGAACGGTTGGACCGATTTGGCTCAATTTTTTTTTCAGTTATTTGTAATTGCCAGGGGTAGGTTTTTGCGAAAGAAAATTTTGGAAAACCCTCCGGAAAAGCCGGAAAATTGGAAAAACCGAAAATTTGCTTTTTTTTATGGAATTTTGTGTGCAATTGTTACAAATAATTTTTCGAATGGAAAATAAAAAAATTTTGTAGGAAAATTCGGAAAATTCCGGAAAAATTCGATAAATTTTAATACTATTTTTCGACGAAATTTAGATTTTTGTTGTACGATTTGATAGTTTTAAACGAAGAAACTTGCGAAAAATTTCGGATAATTATTCCGAAATGACTTTCCGAATGGAAAAATAAATAAATTTTCGGTGGAAAACTCGGAAAATTCCAAAAAAAATCGATAAATTTGCATTTTTCGGCAAAATTTTGCATTTCATCGCCTGATTTGAGGTAAATCGCATATTAAATTTTTGTCGGTTTTCGAATAGAAAAATAGAAAGTTTTAGTTGAAAAATTCAAAAAATTACGGAAAAATTAAAAAAAATTTAAATTTTTTTGCGACGAAATTTTGCATTTTGGATAATTATTCCGAAACGACTTTTCGAATGGAAAAATAGAAAAATTCTTGGTGGAAAACTCGGAAAATTCCGGAAAAGCTCGAAAAACTTGGATTTTTTCACCGAAATTTTGCATTATATAACTTGATTTGATGAAAATCGCAAATTGAATTTTCGTATAAAATTTTGTAAGCCATTGTTCCGCAGTGGCATTTCGAATTAGAAAAATGTTTGTTGGAAAATTACGGAAAAATTAAATAAATATTGAATTTTCTTTTTCGACGAAATTTTTTATTTTAATGTTTGATTTGATAATTTTGGACGATGTTAATATGGAAAATTTCGGATAATTATTCAAAAATGACTTTTCGAATGAAAAAATTAGTTCGTCCTTTCGAATTCAAGCGAATTAAATAAACCATTCGATTGGCTTTTGTGATGACAATCAATAAATCGCAAAGCCAATTGTTGGAAGTTTGTGGGATCAATCTCGAATTCCCCTGCTTTTCGCACGGTCAGCTTTACGTTTCCTGTTCAATGTTTGTTTTTATGAAGGCGTTAACTTTGGAGCAAGACAAAGTTCGCAGGGTACGAAGTTGTATGGCAGAACAACGTTTGAAGGGTCAGCTAGTTATTTATAAATTAATATCTTCTACCAAGGCTGTATTTTTTAAGGTATGTTTTTCCGGTACTAACTAATCGTAATAATATTTTTATGTTTGTACAAAGGATCCAGTCCGTCGTCAATAATTTCAATGAGCTCTACCTAACTTTTCGTTGCCACCAGTTCTATCCATTACTCGTTGTCAATAGTGTAAGAGAGAGTAGGCTGAAGCAATGCGTACTTCCAAAGAGAAAAAGTCAATTATGTTAGCGTTTTATTATCAAATATGACAAAACAGATAGCATTGCGAAAACAACTATTTATATTGAAACAATAAGCGGTGGGAAATTATACTAAAACTTGGACATTCTAACTCCCTCGGAAACATATGTCCCCCCATATAAATGTGAAAAAAAATTCCCGTTTTTTTCACATAAAAATATTAATCTTTATGAATCAAGATTTCTACCTCGGAAATCATAAATATGTGACAAAAATTCAAGTGAAGGCGTATACATAATATTTATTTATTTATTTTATTTTAAATATGTATACAGAACTGTTAGTCAAAAAACTACGTGTAATATTTTTAACAGTAGAGAAATTATTCAATTAATCAATTCGGAATCTTAAAAATGTAATGTAAAAAATAACTTCATTTAATTTTCTACTATTTGTGATGAATATTTTTTAAAAATTAAATGTATTCAGTAAATTTAATTAACTACGAGTCAAAATCTTTTGTGAGTTTTTTATCAGTTTTAAAGGCATTTTTTAGTGTTTTTCGTGCTTATCTAATGCGCATATTTTTAGTTTTTCCGGGCATATTTGTGTTGGCCCTGGTTATGTCAAACAAAGGAGCCTAAAACTTGACAAATTCCCCTATACGATACTTACTAACTTCAAATCGATATTAAATAAGAATTAAGTCCCAAAATCATGTGTTGTTCTGTGTAACTAGAAGTGTGAAGTTTATAATTGACAAAAAATAAGGGGGGCTTGGGCAGCGCACAGTGGTGGGACTGCAGTAGTAAAGTAGGAATAATTTTGTAGATCTAAAATGAGCAACAAAAAAATACCAATCAAATTAATGTCTGATATATCTAAATGAAGTGCATGTGCGAATAAGTGCAACAGTTATTGTAGATGTCTTAACTTCAATTCAGTAATTGTGCTTTAAAGCTTTATACCAATATAGCTGTAACAATATGGGTTTTAGTCAAAGAACTCTGTGGTAAAAACTTTGTCACTATTGTACCTCCACTTACTTGTACTTTGTAAATATTTTCCCCCAGGCAAATTTGTTTCTGTCAATCTGTGCTCAGATAAATTTATGAATATTTTATTTTAAAACATATAGTTGCGTATATATATATTTGTTTCTTGGGTAAACTAACTTAAGCAAATATTTCCGCAGTTTACCTTAAACGTAATAAAAACTGCAGAAAATATGTATTAATATGCAATTAAAAACAAATGTTGACATAAATTGTATGGCCAAAGATTGTATGTTAGGGTGAACATAATTTCCAAAACGATATATATATTTTCATGCACTTATGCACTTTGGCGAGAGTGGCATGAGGACAAGGCACTTTACTTCACGATTTCAAAATAATCGAATAACTGACAGTGGCGACGTATACAGATGGAAAGGAAAACTTTATATATGGAAACGAAGTAGCTCATATTTTGAAATAGAACAGTCAATATAGATCTGCAGGGCCTATATACGCTGTTATATAAGATATGCTTACAGGGGACCCTTGATTCTTAGCACAACATTGCATATTCTCTTCTACTTTTATGAACCATTCCTTATCATATATGTTACGTAAGTTTTAATAAAAATAACTGCCACTATATTGTGTATACAAGTTTTAAGGGGAACCTGTAAATGGATTTGCCTCTCTTTCTCTACCTCCTTCTCCCTGCTCCTTTGCCGTCGTAGTACGGTTTGGGTACAATATTGTTGTGTGTTTGAAAGTGATACTGAAAGAAAACGGAGATTTATTTCGCTTTGCATTGCAAATTACATATTTTCCTTCTTGAAACATAAAACAAATAGAAACATTAAAATGCATTCACAACTTGTGCAAAGACTATCATCAAAGCGTCCATGCGAGAAGTGTAAAATAATATTTACAAGATTGCACAAGAAGATTTTAATTAATTTTTTTTACAAGACTAACAGAGATATGCAGAAAATTTAAGATTTCAGTTAATGTTGCAAATGGTTTTTTTTGTCGTATATAAGAATAGTAGCGTAAAATATGTGAAAATTTAAGATGTAATTATTTAAATGCATAAAACAGTTTATAACAAATAAAATGTAAAAAATTTGGATTTGGATTCATTAGGTAAACACTTAAACAATAGTATTAAGTATCATAAAATCAACATATCTCATAATGCATTGCAGTTTCTTATACCATTTCAAGAATCTTTTCATAAAATCTACATATATGATAATGCATTGCAGGTTCTCATATCGTTTCCAAGAATTTTGTATATGCATATTGTTTCCTTACTTTTGGTAAACTCGTTACCCCTTTTAGTGTTCTTTAACATAAAATTGTTGTTTGCATAAAATAACATAACTTTTTTTCACATATTGCTCCCTTGTTTCCTGTCTTTAATTGAAAATACAAATTGTTATCTTATCATTTAAAATGTCAAACATTTTAACCAAACTCTGTACAAATTTCTGATTGACAAAGTGAAGCACAAAAAATGTTTAATTAATATTTTTCGCACTTGCTTGGACAGCGACAACGGTGAGTATGAGTATGAACAACAATCTCACTTGTTTGTCACATTTCACAACAACAAAGTACAAGTGATAGTGAGAGACCGAAAGAGGGAAGACAATCAATCAATGGTATGAGTATGAACAACAATCTCACTTGTTTGTCACATTTCGGTGCAATGCAATATAACAACAAAGTATAAGTGGTAGTGAGATACAGAAAGAGGGAAGGAGTGCCTTAATATATGTCAGCCCTTAACAGTTTTCGCTTTCCATAACCAAATTGTTTTATAGTAAAAACAGGGAAGAAGGGTCTGTGCTACATGACTGACGTAAGTGGTGCGTAACAACAGCGGCCGGCCACTGGCAATTGCAGTCATATTTTCACTGCATAAAATATATAAATTTGGAGTTTTAAAATAAAAAAAACTGTATTGTGTGAAGAAATTAAACGAAAGGGTATGACTAAAAGAAAAGGGTCAGAAGAGCAGACCATTGAAAAAACAATTTTTTTTTAATTATATCGTCAAAACAAATGCTAATTTCTATTGACATCAAATTCATAGGCATCTTTTTGTCAATTTAAGTTTTCTGCATTCGACCATTTTTGACTTTCACTTTTCATATCCAGTTGGCACTTTGATTTATATTCAATCATGTCCACATTTGGACAGCAACAGCAATATTTTACGTTTTAAACTTTTTATATTATTTATAGAAAAAAAATAATCAAAATTTAATAGAAAAACTTTTTCCGTTCCTGTCAGAGCACACACACTTTTCTTTTGCTTTGCAAAAGATTAGAAGGCACAGGAAAGTGTTCATTTGTATAAAGTATAGTTAAAGAAGTTTTATAACTTTGTATGATTTAGAATTTTGTCAGAATATTTTATAACATAAGCAGAGATAAAGGAAGACTCAAAAGTAAAGTGTACGAAAGTATGTTCCTTGAAAACTTTCGTTAGCATAGTTTTTTATTTCCGTTTTTTGTTACTGTTTGCAGATAAAAGGAATATAACATAGACTAATAGAAAAATTGCATATAGACGTTAGCCGGCGTTAACTATGTTTAATATTATATCATGTGTTGATAACGGCACAATAATTCATGATTTGTCTAAAAAAATATTAAAACATCAGAACTATGTTCGGTGTTTGGAATCCTTAAATTTTCTGTAATTTCTAGTCATTATTAAGAGTAACATACTTTTCTCTAATAAGTGGCCTACCAAGCCACTTACCTTAAAAAAGTACAACTACTATGAAAACATGATGAGAAGGAAAAACAAGGATTCCACCCCTCATGACCCCGACAAATCTTAAAAAACCAGGATTTAAAGATTTGCACCTGGAATATCCTCTCTCTATACATAGATGATACCTCTATAGAATTGGCGGATGTCATCGACAAATGTAAGGATAAATGCACCGCCATACAGGAAATGCGATGGACGAGACAGGAATGCGCATGACGAAAGAACTGGACATATTTTACAGCTGCCAAAAATTCACTGATTTTCGTGTCGATTCATAGTGGGTAAGAGACTTCGACATGTGGTTCGCGGTTAAACCTTGTAATTGACCGAATATCCTCTATTCGCATCAAGGCAAAACGTTTTTACACCATTCTGTTTTGTGGAAGATGGAAGATAAAGGCGAGGACATTATGACCGCTCCCCTACCTACGATATTAAAATTATTCTGGAAGACTTTTATGATAAACCAGGAAAGATGCTTTTGGTTCAGCATTTGAAAATTCAGTCTACATAACATCTCCGATAAATGATTCAGACTTGTTAGTAGTAGTGAGTGTGAGTGAAACCAGATTCCCGCGTAAAGATATCCACAAGGCAACCTGAATATCCCCTGATCAAAAGACAAGGAACCAGATTGATCAAGTGGTAAACGATGGAAAGCATGCCTCAAACTTAATGAACGTACGGGTGATGCGCGGTGCAAACCTTGTTGCATCCAAGGAACGCATACAAAACGCAAAGGAAGCTAGGCATCACAAAGCTGCATACCACTGATATAGCCAATGCCTCCTCCAACCAACTCTCTCAATCATTCCAAAGAAACCTCCCTAATTATGATGTTCTCGACAAACAGTCGCAGCAAATTGCGAATTCTGTGACCACCGCCGCAATGTCGTTACAGCGTAATGTCTGAGTAAAAAGATGCTACATACAAAACAGCACTCCAGGTAATGGCAACTAGTGCTACGAGGGAACGATATACGATTATGAGGAGAGAGCCGAACCTCCTTATTCAACATAATATATGTCTATTGACGAGAAAAAGGAGTATTGATATCGAAGAGTATAAAGGTAAGGCCCAAAAGTTCACCCACAAGTAAAATACAAAAGTTTGGATCTAAAATCCCAATATATAAGAAAAGAGATGGATTACTTGTCACGGATACGTGACACGTTGCCAGCGATGAGCACTGCTCTTCAAAAAGGCGTTTGAAGTGTGTGCATTTACTATCACTGGATCAGCCTTTTACCATAATTTTTTTCATGTCTAGTGTGTTATGTGAAATACTACAGCCCATCCCAACGATCCTGATTGGGCCTTATCGGTATGGCTTAAGATCATGGAAATCCTTAACCGACTAGATATTCACACTACTGCAAATCTTGGAGGGCATCAAAGACACCATGCCCGTTTCGGTTGCTGCGTAAACTTTAACAATTATAATTGTGAAGTGGTCGATGATTCTGGGCTACGCCTTCAATAAATATAACACTGATAGACTGGAAATCTAGGGACGGTTGTTGATCAAACTGCTGTCACTATGCGCTAAACAAGTGATTTAACGACAAAGCCATCTCCTGACGAATAAATATCGAACCTGTGTTTAACTTCATTTCCTAGCAAAATGGCGGCGTGGGCGTCTATTGTGGCGTAACGATAGAAAATGACTTAATAATGCCGAAGAAAACAAGTGATTTATCACTTAAAGTTTCAAATAATAGCAGCAAATCCAAATCGGACAGAGTGCAAGCTTCGACCTTGTACTTGTTAGTGATTATAGAGCCCCTGCGTAAGATATGTGACCACTTGAATATCCTGTCGAATAATTGACATTTGATCCGGGCCTTAGCAGCTGTCTTGTAGGTAGTTCCAGTGGTTTGGAGTTCACCATGGAATTAAGCCCTTATGCAGAGGTATATAACGACATCGACGTATACGAGAGCATCCAAATAGTCTGAGTACGCTGGACTATATGTGTTCCAGTTGTACGAATAGATGAAAATACACCTACTAAAAAAGTCTTTGTTAGTAACCGCTCCCTGGAAAATGTCACTAAAAAGACACCCAGGATAGTAGATTAAAGTTTTAACTTAGGTACAATTTCCGCAGACCTTCTACATTATGAATTCATAATTAATTTTTACATTTGCCTTTAAAATACCGTCTAAAATTTAACACAAAATTGTTAAGGAATTTCAACTGAGTGTTTTTATCTCATCATTAATATTAATAACTATATCTTCATGAACAAACGTGTTTGGATAAATACTTATTGCAGCATTTATTACACAGTGCAACACACTTTTTCGGGGGTGAACCAAACCAATGTCAAACGATAGCATTTGACCTCAGTAACAAAACCCTATACTCCATTTTGATCCACTACGTCACAAATTTTTTTTACAGTGGTTTGAAGTTTGAATTTTTTGTTCAAAAGTCGATTTAAAGAATATGAAAAATCATCTATAAAAGTACATTTGGGGTATTTCATGTCTTCGGAGACCTATATTAAAACATTCAGGGGAATATTTCCTCGGAACATTTCAACCCTCTAGTTGCCACCCGTGTGGGACATTTTTGGCCTAATTTTATAAAAATGTTTATATGTCAACTTTGAACGGAGGTCAAGGCTTGGAATCTTCGATAAAAATATTCTCCGGAAAATTTCACTAAGAGTCACTGAAGACAAATAGCCTCTATGAGCCAATGGTTCTAAAATAAAATCAAAATGAAATGTTAATGGAACGTTAAAAAAATCTATTTTTGAGCAAACAGTGCAACACACTTTTTCGGGGGTGAACCAAACCAATATCAAGCAATAGCATTAAGCCTCAGTAACAAAACCCTAAACTCCATTTTGCTCCACTACGTCACAATTTTTGTTTACAGTGGTATAAAGTTAGATTTTTTTGGTCAAAAGTTAAATAAAAGAAAATGAAAAATCATGTGTAAAAATAGATTTGGGTTAGTTCATGTCTTCAGAGACCTACATTAAAACTTCCCGGGGAATAATTCCTCGGAACATTTTAACCCTCTATCTGTCACCCATGCTGAACATTTTAAGAAATTTGACTTTTAAGATGTTTTTTAAAGTTCATCCTAAGATGTCCCATACGGGTGGGAGCTAGAGGGTTCAAATGTTCTGATGAAATATTCCCCAGAAAATTTTAATGTATGTCTCCGAAGACATGAACTATCCCAAATGTATATTTACACATGATTTTCAAATTCTTTGGTTCGGCTTCTTACCAAAAAAAAAATGAAAC
>OZ035881.1:26450665-26569791 GCA_964034835.1 Muscina levida
AGGATTTTATTGCAGCCGCCCATTCTGGGTCAGACGCTGACCAGGGTACCGCTCACTCTGAGCTGACGTGCCTGGGTTTAGGGTTTCGCCCCTCACAGTTAGCCGTGCTCTGACGGGTGTCAAAAGCACGTTTCCAGGCGTCACCACGTGGAGGTACTCCGTTCGCAGTAGTACCACGAATACGGAGCTCTGTGAGTAGACTTGAAGTGCAATTGGCAAGGATCACTCTGGGTTTTCCAAGTTAAACCGATCAGAAGATTTACCTTGCATCACACTCCCTAGCCCTATGACAGGTTCAGTAAAAACCAGTCGCAAATGATTCTGAAATGAACTGGTTTTAGATGATATCCCCTGAGAATGCCAAAGCAAATAGTTTAATCAACTTTCATTTTATTGGGCTAAAAATGACTTTTCAACTTATTTATAAACAACGCCGTTGGAAACATAACGCCGCAGAATACTACATATCAGTCAAATTTACTTTTCTTTAACACTTTAGAACCAGTTTAGTGACACATCCCCTCTTCACCCGTCCTGAGATAGGTATACACAGGTTAATTAACACCACTTTTCCCGTAGGGTCCTTATTTCAAGTGAAATGTGTATTGTAAAGTTTTCTTACATAAAATTCTATTAATATTACAAATGTGAATGTCTGTCTGTTTGTTTTTGTTTGTTTATTTGTTTGTATGTTTGTTGCTCAATCACGCCTAAACGGCTGAACCGATTTCAATGAAATTTGGAAGGCAGTTAGTGTACTATATGGAAATTACTATAGGCTATATATTTTGTAATTTTTTACCCTATCGTCGGAGTGGGCGTGGCAAAACTTTTTTTAGAGCTAGAGAGATAAAATTGTTTACCCAGATAGTACTCGACAACACGAATATAAATATGCAGACGAAATTTTAATTTTGGATCCAATGGGCGGAGTGGGCCTGGCAAAACATTTTTTAGAGTTAGAGATATAAAATTTGATCCCAGATAGTACTCGACAACACGAATATGAATATGCTGATGAAATTGTTATTTTGGACCAGTTGGCGGAGTGGGCGTGGCAAAACTTTTTTTAAAGCTAGATAGATACAATCTGATACCATGATAGTGCTCGACAGCACGAATTTGAATTTGCTGACTACATTTTAATTTTGGGCAAATGGGCGGAGTGGGCGTGGCAACATATACTTTTAGAGGTAGGAAGATACAATTTGGTACACAGATATTATTCGGCTAGACGAATATGAATATGCAGACGAAATTTAAATTTTGGATAAGTGGGCAGATTTAGAGCTAGGGAGATAAAAGTTGATACCCAGATAGTACTCGACAACGCGAATTTGAATATGCATACGAAATTTTAATAACGGACCAGTGGGCGTGAAAAAACATATGTTTAAAGCTAGGGAGACAGAATTTGATATACAGATAGTACTCGGCAAAACGAATATGAATTTGTGGACGAAATTTCAATTTTGGGCCAGTGGGCGGATAGTCATGGCAAAACATATTTTTAGAGCTAGGGAGATACAATTTTATGCACATATACTACTCGGCAACACGAATATGAGTTTGCCGACGAAATTTTATTGTTGGACCAATGGGCGAAACTATATTTTACCCCTAGAGAAATACAATTTGGTACACAGATACTACTCGGCAACACGAATATGAGTTTGCCGACGAAATTTTATTGTTGGACCAATGGGCGAAATGGGCGTATCAAAACTGCATTTTAGCCCTAGAGATATAAAATTTGATACACAGATAGTACTTGATAACACGAATATGAATATGTAAAAAACATCATTGGCCGAGGGGGCATGACCAAACTGTATTTTTGCTCCAGAGAGATACAATTTGGAACACTTGGGACTTCATGTTCAAATTTGCAGACGAAATTGTTATTCTCAATCAGTTGTGAAAAAACTGTATTTTATCCCTCGATCGGTGATATTTGATACACAGATAATAACGATACCCAAAAAGTAAAATTTATTGTTCTAAAAATTCAATTTATTTTACAAAAAGTAAATTTATTGTACAAAAATTACAAAAAGAACTCTTATTTTTATCAATAAGTAATATTGTTAAAGCAAAAAGCAACGACTACAATTGTTTTTTTTTTAAACTTAATAATATTTTTATTTTTGCTGATATTTTTGGAGCATGAATATACCGACATAATATTTATTTCCGGTCAGCCGGAATATGAATGCGAAATTTTAACTCCGATCTAAGGTTTTATTTGTATACAAGTAGTACTTGGCGCTATAGATATGAATTTTCTGACGTGTGTTTAGTGAGACGTTGTTAGTTTTATCAGGTTAAGGAGTAACTTGGGGTAGCGAATAGTTTACAGAGCGTACAAGAACGACGCTTAAGCTTAGCCCTTTAAGTGGGCATGCCAAACATATTATAGGTATTTGCCAATTTAGCAATAGCAAAGCATTGCCGGGTCCACTAGTACATAATATATTGTAATGTATATAGTTATTCAAATAAACTTCGTATAAAATGTCATTATCTCAACATATTGATTTAAATTTCAGTCAAACATGTAATGAATCAATAAACCAATTTTCCATTTCCTAAAGTGAAATCCATTAATAATTAAACATTATTCACTGTTATATAAAGATTTTTAATTTACTTTTCCCGCCCCTTGCGGTCATGTCCATAAATACGTAATAAAATGAATAATTTCTTGTATGTTTAAATGTCCTGCTGCTTGCCGTCCGCCGGTGAAATGTATCATTATCGAAAATATGCAGATTTTTATAACAATCCTCATTATGTTCAACATGGACTTGAGGCAATTTCAATTCAATACAATGGGGTTAATCTGCTACACTTGCAATGTACTGTATTCAAACACAACAATTGTGTATGTATTAACTGTATAATTAAGTAGTAAGTATATGAAAAATTTCTATATAATTTACTTGCATGCCAATGAGTACCCAGTGAAACCTGGATCTATATATATAAAATGGAATGTGTGTTCGTTGCCGGGCCCACTAGTATTGTATAAATGTATGTAGTGAAAAATATGACGGATTGTTTGACTATGGCAGTGATATGGACACTGGGCGATACAATTTACTGTTGTGAAATAATGATAATATTGTACTGTATATGTATCTGTAAATATTTAACTTGCAATAGTCAACCTGGGACCGACCGTGGCATGATGATCGCATGTTCAACTCCTGGCTCCAGTCATCTAAAAAAGTAAAAACATTTTTCTTTCATTGCCCTTCGATGTTGTCGAAAGCAACTTCGCAGTATAAGTGTCGAGTTAATCGGCATGTCTAGTAAAAGCTTTCTCAAACAGTGATGTTTGCATTCGCTGATAAACTAGTGGGTGCCGTTAGTTGTGAATATGAACAGAGAATGAGCGTTAATTCACAACAACGCGAGAAGCTACCCCAAACATCATTCATGGGGTGTACAGGGAAATAAAGTAAGTTTTTTAGTCCACCTGAAGGTGTTTTCAAAAAGCCAGTTTATTGTTATTCCTTTAAGGGGTTATAGTTTTGACGCGATACCTATCACAGCCATCTACATTGTTTTGATCGGCGACCGTCTCGGTGTTGTCGATGACAGCAACTTCTGAGTACATACTACAACAGTTTTTTGCATATTTGTATTCGCCTTTAAAAAGGCAATATTATTCTCTGTGGGTGATCTGTTTGCTATTTAAATGGAATAAATTTACAGTTAGTTGAATGTTAAACCAAACGCCTTAATTAAAATATTTAAAAAATGTATTTATTCCCGGCATATAGATATATCAATTTTTGTCAGTAGTTGCAGCTTTTGTTACTGGCATGACAATTCCCAGCATGAGTGCTGTGAATGAAATTTTATAACTCTACTATACGAATTGTTAACAATTGCAAGAGTGCCTGATTGTTGTAAAAAAGTATATGATTGTGAAAATGTATATGAATAAACTAAATAGTATAACTTAAAAGCCATATGGTGTCGTGTGTACAATTGAAAATATTATGATGTAGAAGCATTTGTCAATAAACGTTTTTTTCTTGAATCCAAATAACAGAGTAGCAACAGGTTATGTGGGTTGTTGGGATTTCTATCACAGCGGTTTTTTAGGAACATTCACACATTCAATTTTCATGATGTTAGAAAATAGTTGGATAATCGACGTTGGTTTATCCGATGGTTATAACTTATAAAAGTTCCAAATATTCACATTAACATTTGAACATTCACTTTACAGGTATTTCAACTATAATTTGTAATTTTAGAGGTCATTTCATGAAGAATATAAAAAAAATTGCTAATGAATAAGTACTATAACAAATTTGATGCACTTAGCTTCCCTTAAATAAGAAAATAGTCGACATTATATATTCTATCCCAGTAGGAAGTTTCATCATACACGACTTTGTCGTCAACGCTGTCCTCAAGACAAAATTTGAAAAATGTATGTACTTGTCGTCAAAACACTCGGTTGACGACAAGCTCACCGACAAAATACTGATGGTGTCGTGCATCAAACACATTCAACAAAACCAAAGGAAAAATAAATGGAATCTGACGTAAAAAAATTGCAGTTTATTAAACGGTCGAGTAAACATCAGCAATTTTATAGTTTAAAATCTCGAATGAAGATGAATGCCGTATAAAAGTTTATATCCTTCACTTCACTCTTGGCTAGTAGTTTCCTAAAAGTATTAACAATTAGTCATACTAATTAAAAGCAAAAAAGACAGCTAAAAATCCATCTTTTACTAATATGGCTTGAACGACAATTCAAGACATATATATATAATCAATGAAAATTTGACCGACATTTTCACCCATCAGGTCGTGCATGATTGTTTAGGCGACGTGTCGCTTATATAGTCATCAACGACATTGTCACCCAACAGGTCGTGCATGATTGTGTGGGCGACAGCTCTTTTGTATAGGCGTCAACGAAAATATGACCGACATTGTCGCTCATCAGGTCGTGCATGACAAAGCGGACACTTGTATGAAAATTTTGTCGACGATTTGTATGGACGGTCCCCTAAGTGTCATCAGCGATTTACTATGGTCATGCACCTATCTTTGAGGATGTCTTGCAGACACTTCCTACTGGGATATTTTATAAAATACTAGCTGAACCGGCCGTGGCATAGTTGTTAGAACACGCGACTACCATGCGGGAGATCGCAGATTCAAACCTGGCTCCAGTCATCTTAAAAGAAAAAAATAAATAAAATTTTCTTTCATTGTCGGCTCCCCTCGAATGTTGTTTGACAGCAACTTCGCAGTATTAAGCTTCTCAAAACAGTGATGTTCGCATTCGTCGATAAATAAGTAGGTGCCGTTAGTTGTGAATCTAAAAATAGAAAGCATGTTAATTCACAACAACGCGAGAAGCTATCCCATACCTCATTCATGGGGTGCAAAGGGAAATTAAGTAAGCTGAACCGGCAAACATATCGGTTATTCAATAACTTTAGACTGAAAAAATATCAGGCATATTTATCAGTCAGTATACCTGACTAAAATTTCTGTACTTGTTAACATTCATATCGTCGCTGCGCCGACCCCATCAGTTATAAGAAGTTTTTCGAAAAAATTTTGTGGTCGTCCATCGACCCTTAAATGCCATTCTTGACGTCTTGATTGGTGTGTAATGTGAAGAATATATAAGAACTGTTACAGTTTATAAACCAGTTTTTCGGCTCTCCTGAAAAATTACTGAAAAACATATGACTGTTTTGGTTGGCGCAGAGACGATATGCTTATTTATTACATAGCTTTTTTACACAGATTGTCCTACTCCTATTATAGCTATTTAATAATTTTATCCTTCGCAAAAAAAAATAATAGAAGTTTTGACTGGACTTTTAATGAAGCGAAATAGTCACACGTATGAGTAATGTCCCACGAATTAACATAACGTATACGCTCTAAGTCACTTACTGGAATTCATATATCGCACACATTCTACTGAAGAGGCACAACTCAAAATTTGTTTTATCTTAATATATATAAATTACGTGTCACGTTGTTTGTCCGCGATGGACTCCTAAACTACTTAACCGATTTGAATCAAATTCGCACACCGTGTTCGGTTTGATCCAACTTGAAAGATAGGATAGCATTTGGTCCAATTGGACAAAGGGGCGTGACACCGCCCATACAACTTGAAAATAAAAAGGACTATATCTCATGAACTATCAGAGGTATGAAGATGAAATTTGATATATATGTTGTTGAAGCAGTATTAATTTCAGCCAAGGTGGAAGTGGGCGGTGCCACGCCCCCTATTCAAAAATCGCTCTAACGGCTTTTCTAATAGACCGATTGATACGAAAATTTTACCAAGTGGTACTGTTGACCAGTTGATAGTCCCTGGCTATAATAGGCTGTGATTGGATAAAGGGGCGTGGCACCGCCCATACAACTTGAAAATCAAAAGGGCTATATCTCATGAACTATCAGAGGTATAAAGATGATATTTGGTATATATGTTGGTGGAGCCGTATTAATTTTAACCAGGGTGGAAGTGGGCTGTGCCACGCCCCCTTTTAAAAAATCGCTCTAACGGCTTTTCTAATAGACCGATTGATACGAAAATTTTACCAAGTGGTACTGTTGACCTGTTGATAGTCCCTGGCTATAATAGGCTGTGATTGGATAAAGGGGCGTGGCACCGCCCATACAACTTGAAAATCAAAAGGGCTGTATCTCATGAACTATCAGAGGTATGAAGATGAGATTTGGTATATATGTTGTTGGAGCAGTATTAATTACAACCAGGCTGGAAGTGGGCGGTGCCACGCCCCTTTTTCAAAAATCGCTCTAACAGCTTTTCTAATAGACCGATTGATACGAAAATTGTACCAATTGGTACTGTTGACCTGTTGATAGTTCCTGGCTATAATTGGTTGTGATTGGATAAAGGGGTGTGGCACCGCCCATATAACTTGAAAATCAAAAGGGCTATATCTCATGAACTATCAGAGGTATATAGATAAGATTTGTTACAGTATAAATTACTGCAAGGGTGGAAGTGGGCTGTGCCACATCCCAGTTATAACTGCCATAGTAATAGTTTGATCGTCCTCTAAATTCCATATTATATTGCAGTTCGCCTAGAGATAGGTAGAGTTTTTTTTTGTTTTTAAATAAGCAAAAACCGAAAACTTCATATATATTTTTTGAAACCTTTTGCGGAAAACTGTGAAAAATAAGTTATGGCCTTTGAAAGTTGGCAAGCAGAAATTAAGTTTTTTAAAATCCTTGAATTTTTGCCTTTGGCGGAAGTCCAATATGTAGGGCGGGATCTCAAACAGCATCAGATATATACTATTCTCTTCGTCTTGGTTCCAAACATCTGAATGGTAGGTCAAAAATGGAGCCGGAGCACATGGGGTCAAAATAAGGGCCTCTTGGATTCTATGATGACCCTCTAAGTGCGGGTGTTGTTTCTTAGTGAAATTTTCGTAGGTTCCAATTTTGGTATACGATTAAATTGATCCGTCCTAATGAACAGGCTATTTGGAACTAAAAAAATAAAAAGTGCCGAGGCGCTGCAAGCGTCAAGCGTTTGGTGACCAAATTATCTTAAAAAATGGTAACACGAGTTCAATGCAAATACAGTATTCGGAAATATTCTTGATTCGTGGGCGAAGAAGACATGGCGAAAGAGGTTTTTATGGCTAAAGGCATAAATATTCAAACGAAATTTTTATTTGAGGTCATTAGGCGGAGAAGACATGCCAAAAATGTTTTTTACGCCCAAAGAGATAGTTAGTATACAGAAGATACCCGCTACTACAGAAAAAATAAAAATTGAATTTTGAACTTTAGCAGAATGTCCGATTTGAGAAATAAGTGGTTTTTCGCCCTACATACAGATATGATAGATATGACTTTGCTGATGAACTTTTTACAATCGTCATAGAGCCTACGATATTAAGCATTTAAAACAATAAATCTTAATTGGTTAACTTCCATGTTAAGGATTTATTTGAAATTAGTTACATAAGTTAATAAATTCAACATATTATTGTCGTGCTTAAGTACCATTTTCAAAGTACATACTTTGTAGACCTACAAATGTATTAATTAGCGTTTATATAGCATTTAGGATGGCAAGAAATCTGAAATGTATTACAAGTTGATATGCAATAGCGAAGCATTGCCGGGCCCACTAGTATATGTATATAATATTAATGTTGATATGTTAATGATGCGAAATATTTCAACAAGTGCTCTTTTGCTCTATTCAATGTTGTGTAAATTTTATACAACTATTTTTGTTTATTACACCTGTTAACTATATTCTACTACACGAATCAAACCAAGAGCAGCATAATACAAGTGAAAAATATGAATGCATTATAGTGTGATTTTAAGCGTTACCACCTTGTCGATTACACATTTCTGCGTGTGTGTGTGCATGAGTGGTGTGTAGGTTGTGTGTTGGCATTACTGTAGAAGTGTATGCTTCATTTGATATTACATAAAATTATACAACACCATTGTTGAGTACCATTGTAATGCTTCATTGTCCTCCTAATCAGTTGTGAAGGGTTGTTAGTTTTGTATGAAATGTAATGTTTTTTTTCCTGCTCCTTCATTGTTTTATATTAACTGACATTAAGTCATTATGAAACTAATGTAAAAATTAACTTAAACTACGCAAATTTTTATGCAGGCGAGGGTTTGAGTAGCTGTTTGAGAATATTACGTACTAAGAATGTGAAGAGAAACCGATCCTTAAGAATGGGAAGTTGTAACATGGGGAGTTTTTGCTGAGATTTTAAAAGTAAGTAGCGAAGTTAGAAGATAAGAATAGAAGAAATTATAGTTTTTAAAATGAGGTTATCCTATGCAGATTTTTAGTTAATTCGAGAGCGAGTGGACCAACATATATTAGGGTCATGTCACCATTACACATCTAAACATTGCCATAGCACTTAAGCAGTCCATTTTGTTAGCAACATGACATTAAACTGACAAAATTTTATTGGATTGTAGTTTAGGAGGTAGTATCATTCGACTCGATTTTTTGCAGTTTCCTTAAATTAGAAAAACTTTTTTATTATACTTACCGGATGTGTCCCCCACAAACTAGAACGGCCTAAGAAATATGTAATAGAAAAAATTTTACTCGTGGAAAATAACTGGTAAATTATTACTACATTAGTGATAAGAGAGACAGCCGTCTCTCTTTAACAGTTCATAAAAAATTTAGTTCAAGATGTACCACTCTCCTACATTGTGCTATACTTTTCCGCACATCTATACCAATTGTTTATATTGTTAGAAATTTACGGAGACCCTTTATAGTTGATACTGAAACAAACTACCAAACAAGGTGGCGCCTTGAAACTTAAACTCTATAATTTTTAAACCAATTTAAAATTATTTCATTACACTAATAAACTAACCCCGAAAACAACAATCAAACTAAATAGATTCCTACAGCAAAGAAATCTCCTGTAGCATTAACGTTAAGCATAATAACACGGAACAATTTTCTTTTAGGGCTCGAAGGACTTTTGATTCTTGGCTGGCAATAAACATCATCCTTCCGTTGCTAGATGTTTTTGTTTTGCCTATGTAAAAGTGAACTTTATTACTCTTCCCAGCGGTGAGTAAAATGTGCTTGCTTGTAGGGAAAAGTATACGGAGTGAGCAAATGAAGACTGTATGTGTGTATATGTATGTGATAGAGAGCAATCGCTGTTGTTTGGATCCCTGAGCAGTGTTTGTGTGTGTGCGGTTATAGCGGTGCAGTTCACTGTGTATATCATATACCTGACGATGCAATTTGTGTGTTTTGCTTTTTGCCTCTCGGCTATTTTTCTTGAAACTTAACATCATATTTACTGTTTCTTTTTTTTTTTGATTTTGTAAGAGTTTTTAGTGTAGGTGCTGCTGAAGATGCTTTTAAGGAATTCTTGTGAAAAGATAAGAGTTCATAGTTTGTTAAAGTTAAGTTTAAACATTTGCAGCAACAAGTAAACTATGTAACAATGCATTAACGGGTTGTAGTGAAACGGTAAGTGGCCTAAAAATAACTTCAATAAAATTATCAGTATATTTAACACTGTAGGCTATACATATATTTGAATTTTTGTATTATGATAAATCGTAATGTGTACCGATAAATGATGAATTGTTTTCTATGAGTTTTAAGTAATTAACCTATGTTGTCTAGCTATCCTGGTGTTATATGTATGTATGTATATCGAAAATTCCAAGGTCATGAATAAATTCAGCAAATTACGAAATAATAATAATAGAATAATAATATAATATATTGTTAAATTGAAAGGCAGCTTCCTAGTGGGAGAATCCTGGGCTTACAGCTAAATAGGCGGTCGGCGGCCATGCCTAGAACATAATGTTTTCTTTCAACATGACAATGGCTGACATTGCGAACCTATGCCTTCCACGTACCTTTCGCGTAGCAAGCCTTATAGTAGGCCTGCTAAGCAAGGTCGTATATCATGCCTACGAAAAATGCCTCATAGCATGCGATCTCGATATGGCGTGGTCGAAGACGATCTTCCGCAGACCTAAAGACACTGGCAATATATATTGCCTGCAAACACATAAAAAGGACACACTTACCAATGAAAAAATTCGCAGTGCCTCAAATTATTTTGTTTTATTGAGAGCGCACTGATATTTTTATATATAGTAACTAAGCAGTTACTCTCATTATAAAACTTCTTTCGCCTTTTGTCTAGTAATTTTGTTCAGTAGGGTGGTTTTATCTCATAGGATAAAAAACTTTCATTATTTTTTTGGGGGTACCACCCTAAAATGTTTCTTTGGATCAGATTTTAGAATTGCCAAAGTTTGAGCAGGATTGAAAGATGTTAACACGTGCCACTGGGGCCTCAAAGTTTTTAAAATATCGATTTGGCAGTTTGGCGACTTTGCCGACCCATATCTCTAGAACGGTTCATTATATTTGCCCGTGTCATACATCAAATTGGAGGCGATACTGTTCATAATGTTTTATGTGCTATAGAAAAAAAACGTAAGTAGTACTGAATTCGAGATAATGAAGCCAATGTCCCTAAAAACATGGCTGGGTACCCCTTAGAGCGAAGATGGAACCTAGTGTGAAAAAACCCATTTTCCTTCCTATATTATAAATTTTTGGAATGAAAACAATTATGTATTTAAAAAAGTCAAGTATCATAAAACTCTTTTTCATTTTATTCTTATTAAAATTTATTCAAGAGACTGGCTTAATGTGGTTTTGGAGCTATCTAGGTACAGCTGACGGCATCTGCTGACTACTTGGAGAACGTATTGGGGGCAGATGGTCCTTCAGATTCTACGTTCATCTCGAGCTCTTCATACGGCGTTTCACGTCTTTCGGTCTTGTCTTGTCGTTCATAAGCTCCACCGTCTCTGTGAACAATGAGATGAGACAATAAGTATAAAGTTAATATTGATGGAAATTTCAGCTAGTGATCTAGGTCTTATCTAGTTTCGCTACAAGGAAAATATTTTTTTTAAATACTTACCCAATTTTCCCACTTCAAGCTGTTTGTCCAAGACCTTCCGTTGTTTCTGTAGTAGTCTTTCATCACCTTGAGGTATTCAACTCAGGTCAACTCCGAGCATGGAGCCTGGTCTTCCTTTCTGCCTATGTATCAACAGAAACTCTTTGTCTTCTTTTGAATTCATCATTGTCAGGGCATCTTGGTGGGTAATATCAAAGAGATCATCCAACTTTAGGGTAAACTCTTTTACAGCATTTCTTGCACTTTCCGTTTGTCTATCCTTGTACTTTTGCATTTTTCTCCAATCAACGTGCAGTTTTTATAGCTTTAATATGACATTTTCTTTCCTTTTCTACCACCTAGCTATCCTTTTCTTTTTTATTTACAGAATCTTAACCCCTGGACTCCTACTTAAAATATAACAATAGGTAGTAGGGTAACCCAATACATTTTTAAACTAGTTTTGTTTTACCTGCTTGGGGTCGCTAGTGATACAGTATGAGGAAAAATAGATACATACCTGACATAAAAAAGATTGTTGTGGGTCTAAAATTAACGGTATACCATAGCAAACATTTTTAAATGATATAGGATTCCTAAGTACAAGTATTTGTCCACAATCAGCAATAATAATACAAATAACGCATCTTCGCTCTCAGGAATACCTAGTCACATTTTTAGGGACATTGGTTCTATTTTCTCGGTTTCAGTACTAGTTGCGTATTTATTGTGTAGAATATAAAATGTTAAAAACAGTATGGCATTTAATTTGATGTATGACACGGGCAAAAATGTTTAGCCGTTCCAGAGATATGGGTTGCCGTAGTCGCCAAACTGCCAAAAATTTGAGAAATTTAAAACTTTGAGGCCCCAGAGGGGTTGTGCCCTCAAAAAAATCCGACATCGATTCTTTAAAACCACCCTAGTGTTCAGCGACGTTTTTTTACCTCTTAGAGCAAAACAAAAATGATGTTGGTAACAATATGATGCTTGACTTTCTAGTACACTTAACAAAGGACATCATAGTATGTATATAAGTTTTAGTTTTTTTTTTATATTTTCAACCTATACAGAAATTTAGTCAGGTGTACTGGCTGATGGAATTAGTTATCGAAATTTCTCAATTTTTAAGTAATGAATAGGTATTAAACATAATATTGTTGTGCGTATGTGTCTAGCTTATGTAGCCTACCAAGTAAAGAAAATCTCAACTCCTTTTTATCCCTACATACTTTACTCTGTAAATATAACAAACAGATACTGCATCCAATTACACATAAATCCAAAATCATTTAGTCAGTGTATATATGTGTGTGTGTATGTGCGTGTCATCACAAGCAACTGCAATGGAATCTTAAATACTCTCTAACAAGCACTAAACCTCATTCAACTCTAAGTAAGTAACTAATAAAACTGAAGAATAACCTTGAAACAACAGATGAAGAGAGCTTTGAATGCAACACAAGAATTTTGTAGCTGTCTATCTGCCTTTGCTTTAATCGCCTCAGATAGTTGCACATTGTCTGGGCATTTTCATTTGCCGTTCAGGACGTCTTAATAGCATAGGATACAATGTTTATCTGAATGCATTTAGAGAATCTAAATTCGTGGTTACTTTAAGGAGTAAGGAGCTATAAAGTCGACTTGATAACTTTCGTAGGTCTTAATTTAATTGAACGATTTGAATATTAATTATTTTAAATGCATTTAATGATGGAAAACTGTGGACGTTTAGAAATAATTTAGTTTAGTCTAGCTATTGAAACATATCGGGGTAAATAACACTGTTATACAAAAAAAAATATTTTTCATTTTTCTGTTTGTCTGAATTGTGATTCCTATGGTTATTGATATCATGATTTCAAATATGTTTTCAGATTTCTTTCATCAGGCACAGTTTTTTAGTTATTTGGATTTAAATTTTTTCAGCATTCTTCATGTTGCATTAAAATACATTTTGCATAAATGTAATGAAAACTCTATTTGATCCAACAGAATCTTTTCTAAATACAATAACCATTACTAGTAGAGCTTAAAACATGAAAAATTAGAACAACAAATATGTATTTTCTATTAGTTAAGAAAGTTTTATATTTATTCTATGCTGAATATCCTTGCAGTGTCATAAAATGTTCCAGCGAAGTCAGCGAATATTTTTCTGGGTATCTGAATTGTGATTACTATGGTTATTAATATCATGATCTCAAATATGTTTTCAGATTTTTTTATCAGGCACAGTTTTTTAGTTTTTTCAATTTAAGTAAAGTAATCCAAATAAGAGGGCAAAAACGCACTTTCAAGGACATGTTGTATCCCAATTTTACTTAGAATATTAAAAAGAGAATAAGGTGAATATAAAATAGAATTGCGCGATAATTGCAGCCGAAAAGACATGTTGCTGATGTTGCCACCTGTTTCTACTAAATTTTTTAAACAATCGCTTCCATACAAATTTTTAATGGAAAACAAAACTTATTTCCAAATAACCAAAGAACTGTGCCTGATAGCAAAATTCTGATTACGTATTTGAATTTCCCATGTCAAAAACTCTTAGAAACACATAATGAGACACTAGAAAAAACCTCTGTTAAACAGTGTAATTAATTGGTTTGAAGCTGGCCAGTTGCAGTATAATTGTTGTGTTTGTCAAGACTGTCTGCGTGTGTCATAAAATCAAGTAACAAACTTATGGTTGTACTACATTCAGTTGAAGCACGAGGAGTGGAAAAGAACAAAATAATCCAACTCATCAGTTGGTTTAATCAAATTGAATTTGAATAAATAGGTTCAAGGGAAATCCATCTAATTAAGAGAAACAAACTTGTTTTCCTTTTGAATCCCATAAATGCAATATGAGAGAACAATAAAGAACTAAAACTCTTCAGTTGGAGGGATTGTAAGCCACTGGTGTTTATTATATTCTTGGAGCTTACTCGACTAAAAGTAAATGAAAACTATACCACACATTCCGCTTATTTATCAAAGAAACCCGGCGTACTTAATGCCCCACTTACCTTCATATATGTTGATATGAAGCTCATACATTTTACGGTGCATTTGACGTCTATATTATCCGTCAATACAGATCGTTGCAGTTGCTTCAGAATGTGATGTGAGATACAATAATATTGTTGGCCTTGCATATATTTATTATTTCCGTTTTAACCTCATGGTATCTATTTATGATATATAAATTCGTCCCATACCTCGATCTTGATATAACCAGCCTTCGACATGTCACCTTTCTGTTGCCGTCGCATTTTTGCCGATCACTTTACGATTTTATAAAAAGCACCAGTATCATCCCGCTCTATTTTTCCATGAATATGAATATTGTCCGCACAGTTAAGAGGGATGTTGCCCGTTGAGTTCACTGTTCCTGTTTTTTTTAACTTATGCTTCAGCTGTCGTAAACCTCTTGTAGCGTTGAATGGTTTGGATACGGTGCTTCCAATTTCTACTGAGATTCTAGTGTAACTCATAGATATATGTATGTCGAAAACGTCCTTATGTCGTTAAAAAGGTGGTATGTTTGTACAAAGATGGTTTGATTTTCATCTGAATTTTATAGGATTTAGCGAGGTGACAGAATTATTACACAGTGCAACTTGGGGTGAATAATTCCATTACAGAATGAAATCCTTTCAGGAATATATTAAATTTCTGGAAGGGCAGATCCCCAACATCTGCAATGCACGCTGGAACTCTCGTGCCATTCTAGCTCATCTTGTGTTTATTCTAAAGCCTAAAACCCGGAACAGGTTGCGTAAAATCTGTTAGTTCATTTCTTACTCATGGGCTGCCGCAACAAGGACAATCTCCCACTGAGATTCATTCTCTCCAATGACAAGGTGAATGTTAAACTTCCTTGTGTGTTTAATGATCCTATATATTGTTAAATATATTTGGCTCTAAAGCTTGTATTCATTTATATATCTGTTTACAGTGACTTAAAAAAATTGCCCAAAATGGTGATAAATAAAAATTTTAAAATCATTTAAAAAACTCATCTAAATATGACACAGGAAAACGAGGTTGTATAATAGATATCACCCTTATGCACAACGTATGAGTTATATTATTTTTTGCGGAATTTATATTAATCATACGTAATATTGTGGATTTATGTTTTAATAATAATGTGGTTTGGCGTTCTCTACAATTGTGCTGAAGAATTAAATGTGAATTCATAAATTTTTTTTGAGATATAGGTGCAAAAATCAAGTTAAGCTAAAAAATAAAATGCCTTAATAATAAGTTTGTCCTGAAAATAGCGTTTTACTATGCTGGCTTAGTACCTCCACTCTGACTTGGAATTTCTCACCCCCCATGAAATGACCCGAAAATGTTCCACAGTGTTATGATTATCCTTCTAGAGTTAAGAACAAGTGTCTACTCTATAGTTTTTTGTTCATACAGATATAAAAAATATCGCGCAGATAAGTACATACAACCAATAGAGCGCTCTACTAAACTCTGCAGTGTGTGTGAGGTACAGCTTTACATAAGCTCTTCGCTCTTCCAAAATAATTGTATAGTTTTATTGTTGTTATGTGCGCAATATAGACAAACCAGTGTCAATATTTTTAATTTTCAATTGAAACAAAATTCTAATTAAAAGTTTATAAACGATACTAAACTTTAAACACAACTGAAACTTATGGCTATTTGGATTTTAAGAAATTGTTGACAATTCACAAACCCACACTCTCACGCAAACGCTTCCAAAATATGTATAGGAACATTTTTTCTTTTGCCTGCAACAATTTCTACCAATAAGGCTATTTTCATTACGTTTCATTTTTTCAACATCAGGAGCAAGTATCTTATGTGCCGGCAACCCATGACAGTGACTATAAAATTAAAATGCGTTTGACCATGGTGTTTGGTCAGATGTTGTTGTTGTTGGTGTCGTCGTCTCTTTATTCTTTCGCTCATTCTGCAATGTTGCCAAAAACTTATTGGTCGATACGGTCGGTCAGTTAAATGTTATATGGTGTGCATTAAACAAAAGGAAGATACGTTGCTGTACATGTTGGTGTAACCAGGGAGCGCAGCAACATGTGACATATTCAGTGTAAGAATTAATTAAAATATAAATGCAAGTTTGCATGGAAATGGTAAGTTAATTAAAATTTAGACTTGATTATAGGATGATTTAGACAACTTGCTGAGAAGAGAAAACTTAATTCCTAGAAACTTATTGGGCACCACTATGGGAATTAGATACAGCATGAGACTGGGTTAATGGTAATTTAGTTTTGAACTATAATTTTTACACATTTACAATGCGCCATATTTTGTAATATTGTTCCGTATATATTCCAAATTGTAGGAAGTTTTGCATATAATATCTAATATGCAGCCGGCCACAACAATTGCTGCAATTTCTGAAACAAACCTGAAAAAAAATAAATTATAATTATAAAATAAGTAATGAATATCAAATTTCCAAAAAAAAATTCCAAATGTAATTATATTGTTTTTCTTGAACGCTCTTATCTATAGCATTTCGCATTTTTTCTTCTCCTGTTGCAGTATTTTCTTTTCGTTTGTTGCCACATTTCAATTAATTAGAACATTCTATGTTTTACCATTGATTTTTCATTCAAGTTAGTGTTATGTTGCAAAGTACACGAACAACCTTTGTTTTGTCATTTCGTTTTACATGCATCTATTGCAGCAATGATAGTCTTGCATACAACGCTTGCATACTTAACTTAAAATAGAATAATTAATTCAATACAATAATAATGCAGACATGTGCAGGTATTTGGATCAACTCTCGGGTTGTGTAGCAATTTGCAAAATTAACATTTCCGTGCCACACAAAGGCTAACAAAACAAGCAAATGCAAACTGTTGTAGCTATTTTGCAAGAAACGTCTGTGCTAGTGATAGTGAACGTGAAGCGTATGGTAGATATATAAAATTTAATAATAACGATAATTGTTGTTAAAAGTTTGGAAACCAATAGAAGATATTGTACGGATACTAGACTATTGTGCAAAACAATATGAAAATATCAATGATTGAACTAAGAAATGGCAATGAGTGAAATTAACATTTAAATGTATATTAAGTGTGATTCATTTCGAAGTTTATTTTTGAATTGTTTATTTTTACAAATCAATAACGGTTCTTATACTAGATTATTGTGGAAGTGTTGGAGTTATAAGTGCGAAAATATCGATCTGTATCTCTCTTTTATCTCACTAGGTCTAATTGTATCTCCTACTGATCGAAAACTTTTCATTGTTGTACCGAATACTATCTATATATCAAATATTATTATTACAGTTTTGCGCCCATATATTGAAAATAAAAATGTTGTATGCCAATCTTAACTTGTCTCGCCCAGTACTATCTGTATACCAAATGTTACCTCTGTTATAGTTTTGCATTGCTCCCACCGCCTACTGATCAAAAATTTATATTTCGTCTGCATTTCTCTCTAGGGATATATACTCTTTATTCACTAACATAATGGCATGTCCTTTTTAGTATGGATCAATAATGCTAAAGATCTAGGTTGGTTGCTCTTTTTTCATTCGTAAACTAGTGCAATAATTTGCTTAAAGTGCCTTTTGCAACAGAGAACATATATATTTAATTTAAAGAACCTTATGTGACTGACAAACGAAACATATCAGTATCAGTATCAGTATCAGTATCAGTATCAGTATCAGTATCAGTATCAGTATCAGTATCAGTATCAGTATCAGTATCAGTATCAGTATCAGTATCAGTATCAGTATCAGTATCAGTATCAGTATCAGTATCAGTATCAGTATCAGTATCAGTATCAGTATCAGTATCAGTATCAGTATCAGTATCAGTATCAGTATCAGTATCAGTATCAGTATCAGTATCAGTATCAGTATCAGTATCAGTATCAGTATCAGTATCAGTATCAGTATCAGTATCAGTATCAGTATCAGTATCAGTATCAGTATCAGTATCAGTATCAGTATCAGTATCAGTATCAGTATCAGTATCAGTATCAGTATCAGTATCAGTATCAGTGTCAGCATCATAAAATCATATGATTTGTATTCCTTGCGCTAAAACAAAATTAGTATTTTTGTCTCTTTTTACCCCAACACTGAAAATCACACATCAATGTGAGCAAATACAAAATCTAATTTCCCAAAATCGTAAATAATAAAAACAAAATCAGTCAATTTCATCGCTTTAAACACACACACACACAGCAATAATGTGTTTATATAAAAGCATGCGTGTGTACGTGTGCATGCAAATACTATCACTGTGCGTCATGAAATCTGACACCATATGATGCACCGGAGATACACCCATTGAAGTGGACACATGCAAGCACATCTAAAGTCTGCTATGGAATAGTAATGGCCATATGCAGCCATTAGAACAGCCGGTGGGGGTTATTTGCGTGCACACAGACCAATAGGTTAACCGTACTGATGTTGCATGGGAAAGGGTAACATATGTATGCACTAAATTTTACAAGGACTAACTATATCTGTGAGTAAAGTTGCATAATTTGAGGCTTGATATCGGAAATTATTAGGAAATGTATGTGTACGATAACGGCAATAGTCACTGCGATCTGACGAATTATAAGAGTTCACTACCGTTTTTTGATATGGTTTTAAGTCGACGAATATGGAATAAGTTTTCATTGTTTTACTTTGGGGTTTTTTAGTATTTGTTGCAAAATTATACTGATAACTGATGTATCTGTACCATTTACAAAAAGTTGATATGTTCATTTTTTGTTATTTGATATGTCCTTTAGAACTGTAAGAACAAGTTGCAAAGGATGATGTGACCAAGATACGTGGAATTCTATTAAGTGGTTATATAAATAGCTGATATGTAATTTTTGTGTCTTAATGTTTTAATCGACTTCCGGTGCATTTATGAAAATTGGACATATCAACTTGCGCTAAAATGGTTTAGGTATATAGTTTTATATTAGTGTACTTGCAAGATCCGATATAGTAGTAAATAAGTATGTATTAATCTCGAATATGTAAATGTGGGTATGTTTACCTACGATCTCCATTTATACTGCAGTACATTATTAATAGTTGGACCACATTTTTTCTATGCACACACATACTCATAGATGTTTTTTATGTTCACTCAAATAGTATATGCCACTTATTTTTGCTGAAAGTGCGATACATAAATTTAGATGTTGTTATGTTTATAGTTCATATACATGACAGAACAGTTGCATGCTATCATCGCGTTGGAGGTTTGTGAACCTGAAACAATAAACCCGTACGTATTTTGCTGTTGTTTTTTTTATTTTTAAACAGATGACGACGTTTTCTGTTTCTGTGACACACATACTATATTGTGGTTAACATTGCACAAAATGACGAACACGAACAATAACCTCTTCACTAAGTCATTATTCAAGCTTTAGAGGTTAACAACAATAAACAAACAGGATGGGAACAAACGTCAAAAGGAAGGGATATGGGAGAGCGCATAATGTGACAAGAACAGTCACTACAAGGCGTTAAGTACATTACATGTATATGGTTTTTTAAGTTTTGGTATAGCGTCATTAGTATAGAGAAATTATTAATGACAAACAGTATATTGCTGTTAGCAGTACAAAGAGAAGCTGCCACGAATATCTAAAAAAAAAATTTATGAATCACAGTACAACACATGATTTTGTGACTCAATTCTGAGAACTTCACTTGAAATTAGCCCCAAAAAGATGAAGCTCTGCATCATTCGTTTTGACAAGTTACCTGCCATAATAATGTAATATCGATTTGATGTTAGTAAGTATCGTATAAAAGAATTTGTCACGTTTTAGGCTATTTTGTTATATTATTATCTGGTGGCGTATGATCATTATTAGTAATATTCCACGTAAACCAAACGCCACTGAGTACAACAGTTTTATTGTAACTGCTACAAAATGAACACAATTCAAAAGCATTTGAAGAATGTTTAAGTGAAACTGTGCTTATGTAGGGAAACGTTATACGAATAGATTAAAGGAATTAAAATTCTTATTTTTTTTTACAATTTGTTTCAGCTTAATCGGACTAGTGGTTCTCGAGATTTGTCAAACAAATGAGCCTAAAACGTGACAATCGATATTAAAAAATTATTATGTAATTGAAAAAACGAATGATGCAGAACTTCTTCTTTTTTTGGCTACTTTCACGTGCCATTCTCATAATTGTGTCCCAAATCAATACGCTGAAAAATGATGTACTATGGAATCGTGCTCTTCTAAGAAACGAAGACAATTTTTAAAAGATGTCAAAAAAAAATAGTCCGAAATCACAGAGTAACTATATGTTGATTGAATGATTCATAAGAACCAGTAACGAAGTTTCAGTTAGATGAACTGACTGATAAATATCCTCTCCCATTGGGTGTATTGATATAATTACTCGATTTATAAAGAGGTCGGAATAATATATTTGCATAGGAGGTACTAGAAGGGCCGTGGATAGACTTCCAATTTTTTTTCCACACAATTTAACTAGTTAAAGCTTTATAAAACACTTAATTTGGGCACGATGGCATTGGAGTTATTAATATTATTACTAGATACATAGATTTTTATGGGAGTTACCAGAAGGGGTGTGGCTAGACTTCCAGTTCTTTCTTAAAAACGTTATCCTGTGGGCAGAGTGATACATTTGTATGGGAGGCAACCAGATGGGGAGTGGCTAGACTTCCAGTTTTTCGCCAAATCTTTATCCTGATTGATATTATTACTCGAATCCTAAAGTGGACGGAATGTACATAAATATGAGTGGTACCAGAAGAGGCGTAGCAATGTAGCCAATTTGCAATACCGTAAGTGGTTTTTTGAGTTATCTTAACTCATGCAAAGTTTCAAAACATTTTGTTGCGTCTTTCGAAAGTTATCGTGCGTACCAGCCGGACAGACAGACAGACAGACAGACGCACATGTCCCAAACGACTTAAAAAGTCATGAATCGAATTTGGTTCAAAGAAACTCCTGGAATAAATTGACTTCTATATGTGTTGCACTTTTGGATCGTATCTAATGACATATACCCTCCTACCAATAGGGTGAGGATATAATAACACAAGTTTATAGTATAACTAAACTAAACTAGTAAATGATTATAAAAGAATTCAAATTTATTTCAAATTCCATTATTTTTAGTTTATCCATGACAGCTCTGCCAGGCTCCTGGATGAGTCCTTCACTACCGAATGTGATCTCGAGATTACAGTGATCGAGGTACCTCTTCATCGAGGGAAGGCGGTATCTGTCACTGTCCATCTTTAGAAGGCTAGATGTGACGACGTTTATCTGGTGCAATGGGAGACAATACTAAGTCTTGTATATTCATCAAAGACTTATTTAATACTCTTTTAGTTATAGTGATACTATTTTCATCGGCCTCTCACTAGGAAAAGACCAGAGGGATTTATGGTTGGTATCATCGTACATATCGCACATGAACCAGTCCACAAAAAGCCAGCCCAACCGAGGTGCGTCAGAAACATTGGATCGGAGGATAAAAGACGCAACACCAGCGTCATTATAGCTGAGGTTGCCGAAGCACGAGTACCGACATCAATGCTTGAGATTAATCTGTTTTTACTTTTTAGTATAAGGGAAGACTTGACAATATGAAACAGCGGTTAGGAAACCACCTTCATATGTTGGGAGGGAGGTCCTAGACCTTACTCTACTACTTGAAAAAAAAACAAAACAAATGTCTCTGATTGGAGCGCACTGGCAGATCACTCGGTTTCTGATTTATATATATTTACAGTTCTATATTCCATTTTTGTGTCTGTGTATTTTTTTGTCTGATTAAAAGAAGGTTTTCGATTGTGTTCATGCCTTTATAGCGATCACTCACGACATAAGGTGCAATTGGTTGCAGTGGTGGATTATACAGAACATCGCTTTCATTCCCAAGTTCGTTACTAGGCAACACCCATATATTTTTGTTTGTTGTCTAATATTTGGTTATTTACAACATAGGTGAGATATTTTATTATAAAAATCACCGTAAAACCAAATATCATTACACAAGCATAAATGTAATACCTAAACATCTTAACACTGCAATTGTTAATGCAAAAAGAGCTTTGCCATATCCTTACTTAATGCTTGCCTTCGTTTCCATATCACTTAAGCTCTTAACTTTTAAATGATTTTTAATGCGCGCACATTGTACTGATTCTTTTCTCAACAAGAAGAAAGAAATTGAACGTCCGAGGTATAAACCTTGGCAAAAGGACGGGATTTACCTTTTTCCAAGGTTTATATCTCGGGCTTCAATTTATTCTGTCGTTGTTTTCTGTCGTCTCTGTATTACAGTAACACATTCATTTTCCGGTTTGCGCCGTCTGAACACATACGACCAACACTATGACTTCGCAAAGCACACCGCACCACCAACCACCAAGGTACAATCGTGGCAACAGGAGCCACAAATTATGTTACCTTAGGAACGGTACTAAGAAACGACTTAAATGTATTTCGCCGCCCCCATATATTGCGCCAGCACCTAAAACGGAAGCGAGCGGAGAAAATTCAATCAAGGCACAAGCTACATTACATTAAAACGCCATTGAGGATGTGTTGGCATTACAAGTATGTAAGTAAATACTTATATATTTACTTATAGCTAAAAGCCGGAAAATAGTAAGTAGTAACATTTTAATCAAATCTCAATGGAAAATAAAAAAAGGCTTCAATGGAGGTGATAAAGATATAGAAAATAATTGATCGTAGGTATAAAGAAATAAAACTGTTTGATGTAAAAATATGTAGCAAATATTAATCAATATAATGAAAAATAATGATGTTTGAAATATATAGTCCTGTATAAAAGAGCGATATACAATGAGAGATTAGGGTCAACGATCTGTAAATATTTCTATAAAATTCACGAAATGTAAAATATTTCGTATTGCAGTGTTTATTTTTTTAAATACAATTTGAATTGTTGATTCATTTCTCGATTCAGGGGTAACGACCGTCGACGAAACTATCTAAATATTCAATAAAATTATATAATGGAATTTTTTTTTTCATTTTCTTTAGCATACAAATTTAATCCTTCTTCCTTTTAAGACGATATATAGGATGTAATGCAACTTTGGTATTGATTAAATTTGTATAAGAATTCTTTCCCTGGAAAAAATTATGTTGCTGTCATTACAAAATATTCTTAGACAGCTCAACTGTATATTAGTTTATATGGCCTATACTATTAACCAAGTATTAATATTTATATTTATTTTTAATTGCTCTAACCTCTAAGTCTATCGACAAAGGACTTAATAATTCATATTAATTAACAATCTTATCCTCATTTACTTCCGTACGATCTTTTAGTCATGTTTCCCCATAAATAAGACATTTCATTTAATTTTTTTTAAATGATTTTGACAAACAAACCAAAATCCAGCATACAACAACTGTTGACAGATGAACTCTCGGAGTAATTCAATTGACTTGAACAATATTTACCAAAGATTTTATTACGTATTTTTGCTCGCAGTCAAATAATTACTGTAAGTATATTTGTCGTCATTGGAAATTATGCCGCTGAAAAATGGCGACAGCAGACGGCAATAATTTGTCTAACTAATTAGCACAATTATCAAAAATTCTTCTTCCCTTTACATTTTAGTCTGTTGCTTTGGTTACACTGATTGTGGGGATGTGTGCGTGTAACTAAAGGTTACTGATTTATGAACCAAAATGTCTGGGAGGCAAGGATATTATAATATTGTCCTAAGTTTTGTGGTTAACTGAATAATTGCTTTGACTTTTAGTATTGTGTTAAGTAATTAATTATTGTGTTTATTTTATGTTACAAGAAACATAACATCAAGAGGTTAGGGAATGAAGGAACTTAAAGCACGTGCACAGTATGATGCTATGGGCAAGATTTATTTATAGCTTTAAGTAGGGGAGTAATTAATTAAATTGCTCGTATGGGACTATGGCTTTAATAAGATTGCTAAGTAAATTACAGATAGCAGTATAGTATTAAAGTGGATAAGTGGATGGATTTTTATTAACCCTGCTATTATGTTGGGGTCAATTGATGACCCAAATCGAATTTAACGTTATCTCATTTCTTACTGGTATAATATTTTTGAAAGTTCTTACTGCTCAGTGCATAATTTTTTGAAATACATCGAATTTAAATAATTTCAACAAAATTTTTGGCTTTGAAAATTTGTAATGGTTAGTGTACACACATATTATGTTGCGGTCATATTATGACCCCTATATATTTAGTAAGGCTGGTAATAAATATATTTTTGAACGACTGCGTTAGATGCAATTTTTTTATTTTTTCCCCTGCGTTTGAACTGATCGGCTGATAAAATGGACAACCATACCAGCTTTAGATTGTCTGAGACGTTCAGAAAGTGAAAAGATTCTCCACACCAAACCTGAAGTGACTTCTTATGCTATTCATCGTATTTCGGAAATTCGTGATACATTTCATTTATGCCTTACAACAGCTATGAAAAAGGATATAATTCACTACAGCTAATTACAAGGTAACGCTGTTTTCAAAAGTTTTCAAGCAATAGATGATATTGAGTTCGATGCTTACCTAGGGATACTTATACTTATCGGTATTTTTTACACTATATGATTTTTATTATAATTACATAATAAAATATTTTCTTTTAGGAGTTTACCGCTCTTACGGTGAAAGTCTTAATTCCCAATGGGATGAATTTCATGGATGCCCTTTTTTGAGAGCAATCATGTCTTTGGAGCGCTTTTAAATATTTCTCGTGTATTAGCATTTGAAATGGCAACGAAGAAGATCAGAACCTATTCGTAATTTTTATGAGCAATGGACTCAATTGCTTTACGTTACAAATTCTAACATAAAGGTTGACGAACAGCTCATTCCTTTCCTAGGTAGATGCCCCTTCAAAGTATACATGCCAAACAAACCTGGAAAATATGGCATGAAAGTATGGATAGCAGAGGATTCTGACACGGCATTTTGTTTGCAGTTTCAAATTTACTTGGGCAAATAGGAAGATATTGCTGAACGGAACCCAGGCGAACGGGTTGTTCTTGACTTAGCATCTTCATATCGTGGAAGAAATGTAACTACCGAAAATTTTTTTACGAGCCATAATCTTGCCCTAGAATTGCTAAAGCAACAAATTACTATTGTTGGAACAGTAAGAAAAAACAAACGTTTTTTGCCGATTCATGGAACATCACAACAATTACGTTCACAATCCAATTTACTCAACCAAATTTTTTTTTCATGAAAAAGAAACTATTGTTATTTATGTGCCGAAAAAATACATAATGGCACATAATAGCACATTTCATCATAACAGCAATTTTTTGGATAATCATCCAAAAAAAAGTTCCTGAAATAATTGAATTCTACAACTCGACAAAGGGCGGAGTCAACACACTGGACCAAATGGTTCGAACATATTCATGCAAAAGAAAAACCAATTGGTGGCCAGTTGCTCTATTTTTTAACATACCTGATATTTCTGCTCTCAATTCATTTAAAATGAGGACCGAAATTAATCCTCAGTGGCATGAAAATAAACTTCACAAACGGCGCTTATTTTTGGAGTAACTCGGCGAAGACTTAGCTAAAGATCACATTAAAAGGCGTAGTAGACTTCCTCGCGTAGAAGCCTCTGCATCATTAGTCAGAAAAATTTGAGCAGAGGAAAGTGCATCGCCACCCATACGTTCGCCTTCTCCAAAACGCCAATTCACTAGCGATCGTAAAAGGTGCAAATTTTGTCCGTCGAAGAAGGAAAATAAAATCTTTACGGAGTATACAACTTGCAAAAAACCTGTTTGTCCATTACACCGACACACAATTTCTGCAACAACAACTTATTGTAATGATCACAAGCCTTAAACATTGTTTTTTTATTATATAAATTTAAATTTTCTCAATAAAAATATATGGGGTCATAATATGACCCTAACATAACGAGTGTGATATTTTTCTAACATAGTAGCAGTGTTAAAGGCACCAAATTCTGATTGGTATAACTATAAAACTATGTATGTATAATACTTACTAAGTGCGTGCCTTTTGTTTTATTTCTTTTTTGCTTCTCAGTATACTTTGGCAACTCACCATGCAAAGACTAACACCAGAACAACATTTACAAATAGTGAACGTTTTTTCCAATATTTGCGTTCTGTTCGTAAAACTTGAACCAGATTTTTATCGTAAAATCATATTCAGCGAAGAGGCTCATTTCTGACTTAATGGGTATTTGAAGAAGCAGAGTTGCCGTTTTTGGGGCGATTACAATCGTCATGAGACTTATAAGACTCCATTACATCTGTTTAGTGCGGTTTAGATGACGAAGACCTCAATCGTCCGCTTGTCTTTAAATCCGAAGCCGGTGCGAACAATACCATGAATGGCTGACACTACAGGCAAATGACTATTTATTCCTAATGCCAATGCAAATCATTTGGAGAAGAAATGGTTCCAACAAAACGATGCCACATGCTATCACTTTGAAGAGCCAATCGTGTAGTGATCAAGTCATCTCAAGAAATTGACTTGTGAATTGGCCACCTCGTTGTGAGATTCACACATTTTGATGGAGAACTATTGTGGATCAAAGAATATACATAAGTGTTATGGAAACAAATGTAAGCATATGGCCGTGTTCGCAGTCTTTCACATTACATTTGTACACACTAATTTGAAAAAATTGGTTTGAAATTAATTAAATGCTAATGTTTTATCCATGGAATTTATAAATCTTAACAGTGTGCACATTTTCTTAAAAGAAATTTTTTTTCCAGGTCCTATGGTTTTAATGGTATAAGCAGTTAAAGTCGGTCTTTCACATTACAAATTTTGGATGTCACTTTTCAGGTAGACAGATACTTTCTAAAAGTTCTGCTCTTATAGACAACGGGTTGTCCTCGTACTTTTGGAGATAAAAGTTGAATAATTAAGAAAGGATATTGCATTTCAACGGTTTAAATATGTTGCTTAGAAACCTCAGTAGGACTAAAAATATCAAGTCTTTCACATTACATCGAGTCTTTCACATTACATCGTACAAATTTTTGGATTTAAAAACTATTTTTAGTACTTAAAATGCTTCTCAAAGAAATTTTTTTACAACCAAAGACCAATATTTGGTCTTGGGGCTAAGGGATCGTATTGTGGGGATAGAGCAATTTGTGGCAGGTGGGACAAAACCATGTTTTTATCAGCTTTTTATGGCAAAAAAATTAAAGGTGTCAAAAAATTCGAGAACAGCAAGACAATATTTAAGGGCGGGCCCACACCTGGCCGTGTTCGCGAAAATTTTTGGTGCGTATGAAATAAGAAGTGTCTAATAAATTTGGCAACACTGTTTTTTTGGTCGAAAATTGCAGCCCTATCATGTTTTTTTCTAGTAAGCTTTAAAGATTTAAGTCACCATTGTTCCGCATGCCAAATAAAACTACAACAACGGTTATATTTGCGAAATTATAAAAAAAAAATGCAAAAATAAAGTTATTCAAACTTGTAGCGAGTTATTCCTTTTGTTTGTTTGAATGAAACACGCAAATGGAACTTCTCGTTAATTTTACTTTATTGCAGATTATTTCATCTGTAAAACAATAATGAATACACACATTGGTACAGTTAAAGCGATCGGAGTAACAAGAAGAGAGGCTGTTGTTGTCCAACAAACAACCCTTCTTGAAACATCACCAATACAAGCGAACACACACAAACAGCCGATGCTCGTCACAGTCTAGAAGTTTGTGTGCTTCTCCGCTTGTATCAGTGCCAACCACTTCAACTGACCTGTAAAACAATAATGAACAATCCTCGTCGATGTGCGATCTTTTATACTCTTTACGCGAGAGCTTTTGTGATTTTGCACACTCAACATTCGCTCAAAATCATGCGACGAGGAGTGCTTTACAAATATTTACAGTTACGCTAGGAACATTTGAGTGAAAGCTAATTTGTGAGATCGTTAGTGTTGCACGTTCACAAATTTGTCAAAAGTAACGATTACATATTATGGTTACTAAAACTTAAAGGCAAAAATGATAAAAGAAATAATAATGAACGAATAGAATGAAATAAAAACTAATAACGAATAAAGCTTTCATAGCAAATAAAAATATAATGATCTCGTTGAAATATAACTATATACATACTTTACAAGAGATTTATATGTAATTTAATTGTACATAATAAAGTAACCGCTACAAATTCTATTTTTATTTTGTTTCTCTTTTGATTTTTATTTTTTTTTTATTTTTTAAGATTGATTATATCCTTCTTTGGAAGTTGAAAAAATGCAGATATTGCCGGACTCTTGCTGTAATTGATGGGCCGACGCAATATCACGAATATTTTTTGTGTTTAAAAAAAATTCGGCAACATTAAAGTTATTGTTTATTTCACAAAAGTCTTTATCAGCGACTTCTTCGACAGAAATGGTCGAAGGTGTAAGGTTGAATGCATTTACGTAGTCTTTGTGACGTCTTTCTACAAGGGACTCACGATCCTTTCTTGGCATTTCACTTTCCTTCAGTTTACGTTTTTCTCTCAATTTACGCATAGCTTCTGCCCTCTTTCTTTAGTGTTCTTCTTATTTACCATTTTTTTTAGCTTTTCGATGTAATTTTTATTTTTTTCTGCACTTGTGAGTGGATCCTACCAAAAAAAAAAATTGTGTATTTTTTTTTTCAAGTAGTCTTTCACATTACACACATTTGATGGCAATTTAAACTGAGAAACCAGCATTAATCTTCAAAAATACCACCCATTCCAGATATTAGGAACTCCTGCTCAGAAAAAGTTTTGTTTTCATAACAAAACACCAGCGGGCAACCACTGTTATTAAACTTTTCCAATTTTAGTCTTTCACATTACACCGAAATTGCGCAGTTTTCATTGCCATCAAATGTGTATTTAAAAATTTGTTTTAATTTTTTTTTTGTTTTCAGCACTAAAACAATACTTTATCTATATATTGCAAAAGAAAACAATGCAATTTTCTGAGCAAAATAGGTTGTATTTAACGTTTTCTGTGAGCTACCCATTTTGTTTGAAATCTCAGTTTAAAGCTTACTAGAAAAAACATGCTAGGGTTGCCACTGTTTTGCAATTTTCGACCAAAAACAGATTTTGCCAGATTTATTAGACACTTCTTATTTCATAAACACAAAATTTTTTTGTAAAAGTCACAAAAATTTTTTCCCCCTCTGGTTGACATTTTCGCGAACACGGCCATATGTGAAAAATATATGGCTGTTTTATTTGCAAGTTTTATACAATATATTTTATTTTTATGAATGTTAAAGTTATGGTTGGTATAAAACGTTGTTACCATTTTACAAAGTCTCTGTGTGGGTTAATAACTTTACGCTCTTTTGTTATGTGAATAACAGGTTTTTTATGAGCATGTTTTTTCTCTTTGCTGTTATTTACCATTAAATGTTACGCTGCCCTGTAACAATAATATAATTGTTCGTGTAGGTCAGGAACAATAACAAATGCCGGTTATTGTTATGAAGATGACGTCTGTGCATGTGTAGACTCAGCTCATCAATGCCAAATAATATTTTTACTTACTAGTATTCTTATAAGGGGAGAAACTTTGGAGGAGTCCTGAAAAATAAGTTTGTTTCGAAAGTTAAATATGGGAATATTAAAACAAGTAGTAGAGAAATTTTAGTCAGGTGAATTAACTGAGAAATATCCTTCAACGTCTAGAAATTTCATAAATGGCAAACGCTACAGAATAATCATTTGAAGGAAGAGTGGTTCCTACAAGTTGGCGCAACATGCCACACAACCCGTGAAACAATCACTTTGTTGAGCCAAATATATCTGAAAGAATTGTGTATTTCGATAAACAGACCTGTGATTTGGCCACCGCTTATGTGCGATTTAATACATTTGGTCTCTTTTTGTGGGGTTACGTCTTTGGGTTATGTTGATAAACAAGCAACGATTCACCTTTTAGAAGCCAACATTCGAAGCACTATTGGTGAAATATGACTGTGGTTGCTCGAAAAAGAGGTGCAAAATAAGGCCGAAAGCATTGTGTTCAAAGGCGCAATCGCGGTGGCCACATGACAGTGATTATTTTTAAACATTAAATGCAATGACATTTTTGAGCCAATAATTTCAAAATTTTGGTCATTTTATTGATTTCGTTGTGTTTTATTCGTAAGAAAAGTTATACGCCTCTAAAAAATAACTTTTTTATCTAATTCTACGTTGTATTGAACTTAAGGCACATATTATTACCTTAAGTTAGTTAAATTGTTATATTGAAATTTCTACTATAATATAATATATTAAATTACTTCTTACAATACAAGTGCCACTAGCTGTTCCATATCTGTTATAAATGAAAGGCATAATGAAACGCAGCTATGAAAAGTGTATTAACGAGTCTAGGAATCAAGAATCAGATTTTTCAACCACTATAATCTAAGCTACTCAAATAATGACTTATATCTTTGGTAATGTGTTTAAAGTGATTTAAATTGGTACAACATTTGTTACTATTTTAGTGTGAATATTATTCTTCTTAAATCAGCCATTGTTCCTGAAGACAAACATATCCTTATAAATCCTATGAAAATATAACAAAGCTATATTGTGCACTTTCTAAGACATTTGCAATGAAAAAACGGCATGAGTAAAAGCAGACAATCTTTATGCTAATGGAGAACATCGATAAACTACTGACCCTATGTACGAGACACACACACACACTTGACGTTAATGGAGTCACGTACGTTGACGATAAATTTATTTTGTTGCATACGCCACTCTGTTATAAAAGCTGCAGCTTTTCTATCTTACCAAAATTTAAGATCAGCACATATGTTTTATTTTTAAAAGCAAACGTATCAGCAGTATACGCATTAAATAGCGAAATGTATTTAACATTATATTGTTTTATTTTATGCAGACTTTCGACCAGGCAATTTCTAGAATATCACATTATATGATAAATCTTATGGAGGTATTTGGTTTTTACTTTGTGGCTTTTGGTAGACAACAGTAGTGACGTTGTTAGTGGATAATTTATATATTTTTCAGGATTTTTTCTTGGAATTTGAAGGTCTGGAAATTGTATCATTTGAATTATTTAAGTTTTAAACTTAACCCACTTGGCGCCACCGTCCTTTTAAAAGAACATTTGAGAGAGCAAAACAAATGAGAGAAAAACACCGTTATGCAGGTGCATTTCTGCGAATGTTTTTTTATATTGTTATTGTTTAAGCTTTGTTATGCAACTTCACAGCTCGAAAACGCCTGTTAATGATTGCAGTTCTGCGTAAATTAATTGCTAATTGAGAGCTCTGCGAAAAGTGATTTCCTTAAGAGTGCGCAATGGAAAAAAACATGTAAGTAAGTTATTTACATCTAGTTAATTTTTGTTTTTGTTCAAAAATTAATAAAAGTAACAATTTAGGTTAACAACAACTAAATAGGAAGCGTGTGTAATGCTGTATTGCAGCGCAAAGTGCACTGTCCTTTAAAAAAAAAAAAAAAAAAAAAAAACTTTATATCCCTTTGCACCCCATGAATGAGGTATGGGATAGCTTCTCGCGTTGTTGTGAATTAACACGCTTTATATTTTTAGATTCACAACTAACGGCACCTACTTGTTTATCGACGAATGCGAACGTCACTGTTTGAGAAGCTCTTAGTAGACATGACGCTTGAATCGACGCTTAATACTGCGAAGGTGCTGTCAACAACATTCGAGGGGAGCCGACAATGAAAGAAAATTTTATTTATTTTTTTTCGTTTAAGATGACTGGAGCCAGGTTTGAACCTGCGATAGTCGCGTGTTCTAACCACTATGCCACGGCCGGTCCCTTTAAAAGGACAGTACCTACTTTTTTAATTTTTATTACATATTTTTATGTACTTTTGCAGTAAGTCAAACCGAATGGCATTGAAGCTGATCAATATTTTGAAAGTGCTTGAAGAATATTGTAATGATGATGTTATTGACACAATTTATATCGAAGACCCGATAATGCTAACTGTATTATAACAGATGAAGACCTCTGTTAGACCTCTATTAGAGAAAAATGTGGTATTTTCCGCTCATTACTCATTGCATAGACATGGCAGAACAAAATAGCTGGTTACTATATTATTCGTATGGCGGAAATTGGCACCTTTTAGCTTTGAAGAGAATAGATTACTGGAATCATTTAAAAGATCAGAGAAGAAAGGTAAAGGCAAGTCCAGTGCCAACCTTTATATCGGCAAGGCCACGAAAAATGAAACCACATAGATTTTTTTTTCTGTCACAAGGTCCAAAATTTTTTTTATATTTCAAATGTCTAATCTGTATAGAATATGGCAGCAATGTATGCCAGTGCAATATTTGTGTCTGCTTTGAAATTTTACATCCTTTTCATATATATACCAAAATTTACCAATGTCGGCGAAAAAGGTAAATTTTGTTGTTATTTTTTTATACTTAATCAGATAATATCTTTTTTTTTTGATAGAATACAAACCAAGCTATTGATTAGCAAGAAAATTTGTGTACAAAGCTTGGGTTTTGGGCCAATTAGGGCTTAAAGTAATCAGCCGCAAATAAATGGTGACGTTACTGACAAATTTTTATATAATGTTTTTTATGCATTAACTAATTTGCAAAGAGGTTGGATGAGCTGATTTTTTTTGAGTACTTTTGAAATACTTTCATAATCAATGCTTTAATGAAGCATTATTAGGACATAGCAGGGTATTTTTGCAAAAACAGATTGTGTGACGTTACTGACGTTATATTTTAATTTTATTCTTTTGCTTAAAAATTTGGTATTTAATTGCTAGACTCCGATTCCTGGTGCAAAAAGAGACAAACGTTATGTTAAAAAGCTAAAAAAAAGCAACAAATACGACGAGTACAAAAGGGAAAAGCTCGTCACTGCATAGTAAAAAGTGCATGGGAAATCGTTGAGGCGTTCCAATATACACAATCGCAAATATTAGTTGCGGAAGCTGCTGAAGAAGAGTTTAGAAAATAAACACCATTTTGGATACGGCCACAATTTTCGCAAACGCAAAACACATTCGTGACATTTCGTCTTCGCACCAAATACCTACCATTGGGGACGAAATAACTGCTCAGCAGGGATACAATTAACATTGCTTATTTTTGTGATATTTTATGTTTATTTACGTTAAAAAAATACTTCAACTGAAGCGATGCTTTAATTTTGCAAAAATTAACAAGACTGAATTAATAAAGACTTTGGGTTTTTTCCGATAATAATGTGTTTTTATTTTACAGAGTTTCCTGGCTTTAGTTCAAAATACTGACACAAAATTTTTATCACAAATTTCACAAATTTTTTGCAAAAAAAAAACAAAAACGGAAGTTAATTTGACATTTTTCGTACTAAGTAGCCGCTAAGATTGAAAAGTAGGGAAAATTTATAAATTTTAATTTTAATGATACAAAACTGATCAGAAAGCAATTTCAACCCGATTTACTACAATTCTTTTTTTTATGAGAGTGGTTTAGTCTTAATTTCTCCCCAGGTTGCATCTTAACTCTCCTCTACGATGATTTTTTGGTCGTTTAGGGTCCCTCTATTAAGAGAAAAAGACCCGAAAATCCTACCAAAATTCGTACGTGTGACGTTACTGAAATTTTTGTGTAACGTTACAGACACTGCTTTAAACATAAAATTTAAGCCCACCTTTAGGATAAAAATCATCTTTCAGCCTTCCTTTTTGAAATACTGGTCAGTTATAAACATAATCTCTTTTCAATTCGCTAATTTTTACACAAACGTTCAGTAACCTCAAAACACACTTCCAAAATCCGGTGACGTTACTGACGGTCATAACTTCACAACAAAACGAGATACAGCTAAATTGTCTACGTATAAAACAACAGTTATGACGAGAACTTTCATATGCCGCTCTCAAGTTGGGAGAAATAATAGTATTTAGTAAAGATATTAACCAAAATATGTATACGAACGTGACGTTACTGACGGTGTCCTTGCCCATATGTACTCCCGATTTTAGGGACAAGGGCACCTAATTGGACACAAGCAAAAGCAAACTCGTTGCATCCATTGCCATAAGAAGGCCAACATTTTGCAAACAACTTGCAACAAATGTAATGTCACTTTACATCCAAAGAAGTGCTTCTTGGCGTATCACACTCCAACTTAAAGTTATATATTTAAAGTCATATTATAAAAAATGTTTAGAAACCAATAAATATTTAAAATTCGAAAATAAAAATTTAAGTTTTAAAAAAAAAAATTCCATCGCTGTCTGGGTTAAAGGAATATCTTGGTTGTTAGTTGATGTCAACTTCAAGGTGGCAAATTGGCAAACATTTATAGTATAGTTTAAGAACCTTTTAAGGGACCAAGATCGTTGCGATAATTTTGTTTTTTTTTAACATTGGGGAAAGATCAAACTTTTTGGGAAATGTTATCCGATATGCCAGGTATAAATTGTGGTTATGTGTCCAACAAAATTTTTTAAGTTGTAAAGATCATTGAAAATGCCAAAATTCCACTCCAACAGTCAATTGAATGGTTAGAAAATATTGTATAATATTGTGTAAATATCTTTTTTTGTATTAACTGCTACTCTTGTTTACAATATGGGTCAACCTATATATTTTTATATGCTACTGTAAATATGACCCACAAACTGTTTATCTGTTACTGTCGGTGGTCTTACTTTTAGCTTGAACGAACTTAGTGGCTGCCTGTATAGTTATGCTGCCCATATACTACTAACCTGAAGCTTGTCAGTCGGATTCAGTTAAATGGTTTACGCTGCATCACCATTGCAACCAATACACTTTACAGTCGATATCCAACATTGACATAATTGTGTTGACCTCTGGCCACATATAAATGATTACCCAAATGATTGCAGACCTGTGATATAATAACCACCACAAACCATAATATCATGATTATAACTAATAATATAATCCTCATCGTAATGAATCAACCATGCGTATAACCATTGCTGCATTGACTAGAAAACAACAACATGTAGTATATAGAGTGATGCTAATGTATCTGCATTTTATAATAAGGTTCACTTAATTTAAAGTTTTGGCATGAAGGGATTGATTTGAATGTTTGCATATTACCCACCAGTTTAACTAAACTGTGATGGTAATTTGCAAGAGATAATGAAAATTTTAATAAATGTTGTTACTGGCATAGGCAAATAAACTTATGTATATGTCTGTTATTCATGTAAACTTATATGTCGTCGGGATCCTACAAAAAGGTCTCAAGTCTACTTTTTGTGTTTCTGTGTTATTGATGATTTAAAATCTATGGCCGCTTGTGTTTTTATACAATACCTACAATACTACTTTAAACGACTTTTTATAGGGCATAGACTATGACGATTGGGACACTTTTGTATCATTGTGTCCATTTCATAAAAGTTTGAACTTGAGACCTTTTTGCAGGATACCGACGATATATGTTTGTTATGCAGCTGATGGAAAACAACAAAATTTTTATAGAAAATAATTTTTACATTTACTTAGATGGTTAGTGTGATTCTATATAAGTCCGTTTTCCTTACTGGTGCTATGAGCTGACAAATCAGTTTGTATATATAAATACTTTGCCTTCTTTAAGTTCCTTGTAAGTAGTTATATATGGCATATGATTAATATTTTGTATAATAAAAAACCACATTGAAAATCGATCATGCGCACCCAGATTAGGTACACCAGTAGATTAGTTCAAAATGCAAAAACATTAAAATCATGTGCTCCACAAGGCTGTCCCAATTCCAATCAACAAAATGAATATATTTCAAGTTTCAGACAATTTCGCACAATATCTAGAGGTCGCTAGAAACTTACGATATTACACAATAAACTGTATGTAACAAATTCTTGGTTTTCACACTAGATTTGATGAGTTGAACAGGGCCGACCTTGTGGAGACAAAACAAAATTTCATCAGAAAATCCCAAACGTTCTTGAGTCAGTCTATTACACGAGTCTAAATATTGGTGTTTTCTTTAATAAAGGAGGTTTTCGTTTTTGGTATCACCTATATTTATTTATTCACTTCTTTATATATTCACCAAGCACACCACCCTAAATATCATAACTTTGTGACTGCCATAACATATAAAAATTACAAGGACATTTGCAGATAGTTACTAACAACACTTTTTGTACATGAGTAAGCTATTAAATCTTGATTCCATGTCTACTAAGGTAGGTTTGCGGCAGTCCACATGACATTGAACTTTAAGGGACAAGAAATGATTACTACAAATAACTTGCAAAGTGAAACTGGGAAAACTTTTTATTGCTGCCTGTACTCACACACACACACACTTATATGTGGATGTAGATAAGATGCAATCACATCTAACGACAGTGAAAGGATAAGTACAATACGATGTTGCAGCACCTGATTTTATCACTTATGATTTCATCAGATGTGTGTCACGATCCTGGGTTAGAAATTCATACACGAAAGCGATATCACCGATTTCTTGAAGGTAAATGAAAATTTTGTCAGATGTTTCTTTGAATTTTTTTGTATTACAAGCTTAAGCGACTCTTTTCACAATGAAATTAATGGAAGCGATAATTATTTATTTACATCCAATCGAGTTCTACACAACAACCGCCCCTAACTCTCCACTATGAAATGTTATATAAACTCAGGTTATACTACATTTCTACCAACAATTATGTTTTCATTGTATTGCAATAACATGACCAAAGTTGGGTAAGCAACATCAATGGCCAAGTTTACATAAAACATTATCTACAAGGACTTGTGGTTCAATAATTTCATGGTGTCGACATTTTAAAAGTAAATTGGTAAATTTGTTTATTTACAGTTACCGAATCCGTATCGATGATACTTCCGTCTAAAAAGCAAGATACCCAATAAACTAAGATATCAAAAGAGGGAGACGTTAAGAATTTTCCAAAACATATTTATCGAACCGAAATAAAACGAGAAGCATAGCGAACCTACGCCGAAAATATGACAATATTTCTGATGGTCCTTTAGGTGACGGTTGATGTAAATCTATTACTAAAGTAAACATTGTCTTTGGTTCTGCTTATATTTTTGAGCTGAAGTGTTTCCATACATTCGTACAACATGTTCTAGCCATCGAATTGAGTCTATGTGTTGGGAGTATTTTTATCTTGAAAACAGGAGTCACTATTCGGTTACAGGGCCTTCGGCCAATTGGATAGAGGCACTATCTCTGTGGAGTGTTCGGATATCCCAGGTTCATTTCCTTAAATCATGGTCCCTATAATATTTGCGAGGATAGTCAGTTTTTGGATGGGTACTTGCCTTTTCTTGTCTTATTAATTTTCTTGGTAATGCCAACACACCTAATATGGCCGTTTTGGAAAACTTCAGTTACATCTCAACATTTAGCCCTTTAGTATTTGTCGATTTTCTATTGAAATTAAAAAAAAAACTTTTTTGTCTTCCACTCTGAATCTCTTGAGCTCCAGGCTGCGTACACGTGTGACCATTATAATCTCATATAACCTGAGCTTACAATTTTCAGCACAACCCAAAAAAAATTAGGGTAATTGTTTCACCATGTCCCTGCCATTTTTCTTTCCTTTTATTATTAGAAATCCAATTATTAAATGCCACTTGGGAAAAAAATAAAAGAGGTCACAGTAGCAAAATGTTTTCGTCCTTTTAATTTGTTTCCCTCTTTTTATATTTAGGCTTTTGTAGTGGGTTGAAATTAATATAAACCTTTTTCACTTAATTTTTTTAGTATAAATTAAGGAATGGAAACATATAATTTGAGTTGGAAAATACATAGCCGTCACAGTGAAAGTGAGTGAATAGACAATTAAAATTATCAAAAAAAATACATTAATTGTATAAAAATACCATTAACGGGTAATATCAGTACTTAATATCTAACCGCTTGACATTTTCAACTAGTTAAAATAATATTTAAAATTTAATGTCAAATCAAAATTAATGTTTTGCAATTACCTGAATTTTGGTTTTTTCTATTGTAATCTAGAGACGTTTTTCCATTTTTGTTGCACCAGCGATACCACATTCAACATCCTCCTGACTATTTAAATATTTCATTTAAATTATTAACATAGAATTAAAAGCCACCATGGCCAAATATAAAAAAAGAAATAAAATAAAATAAATAATTTTATTGAAAATGTTTTTTTTTTATTATTTAACTTTACATCATCTAAAAGTGGCACCCGCGATAATGGAATCGCCTTTATGGCTCTCTTGAACTAGATGTTATGCTTTCTGCCAGTGTTTTCATTTTGCGGATAAATATCGCAATGTAAGCAAATATTATTTAATATTTGCACTAAATCTACATTTTGTTAAAATTCAACCAAAAATTGAGATGGGAAATTTATAAAATATCCTTCAGACCTAAAAATGTCTACGGAAATATTATAAATTTGTTTAAAATTTAAAAAATGTTCACAATCTAAGTAGTCAGAAAATAGAACATGTTCTATATCACAAACGCATGCAATAATGTTAATATTATTTACACTAAATGGGCTCTTAAAATTAAGTATAACATAATTCAATCCTAAGCCATGAATCCTTATGACAGCTCAAGTAAATTTCATAATTTTACACTCTATACAAATTAATTTTCTTGCCATCTCATCTGCCACCTACGACCTTTTGCAATTCACCTTAATAAAAAATTGTCCTGCGAATACAGGTTATGAAACTAAGCAAAGTTTAACCTTAATACAGCACCTGTGTTTACTTTTTTTAATTAAGAGAAAATCGTTGACAGTACAAATTATGCTTAAGTTGAATTTACAAGCTTCTATGTTTTTTATGTTCTTTATATTACTTTGGGTATGTTTCTTAGTAGTAATTCCAATTAAAATGTTATAGAAAATGATTCCATCATCAAGGACAAGTTCAAGGTAATATTATATGCAGTATTAATTAAGTAAATGGTGTTTTATGCGCAATTTAAAGAGTTTGTTCGAAGGTTATAATGTAAGTATGTATATAAGTTTGAGCGAAAAAAGAAGAATTGGTGAACAACTGTAGAAAAAGCAACTGTAGAAAAAACAAAAACCCACTATAGGCACTTACATGTCTAATTGTTTTGTTTAATGTAAAAAAAACGATTCTTGGACCACAGCACAACGAAAAATATGCGAAACTGGATATGTTGGCAAGAGGCTTAGAAATCTGGTCTCTAATTTATAATAGCCACTATTCGCGTCAAGGTGAAATATTTTGACATCGCGCTGATTAATTTACAAAGACGAGAACATTTAAGATGCATTCTATGAGCGCCTGACATAGCCATTGCTTCTGGGAAATTTAAATGCTAGGATCCGAAGGTAGGATTCTTTCGTTTTGTTACTCGGTCTACACTCCAATACTTCCAAAAATGGATTTAGGTACTTTCGCTCAACAATGGGTTGGGACATGGTAGTGAGTGGAATTAGATTTCCAACATGGTAACCCCTTTATCAAAAAGCAAGAAAACAATCAAATCATTGGTAATCGAAGGAAAGTATATGTCAAGCGTGGTGTAACTATAGACTTGGATCTCACCATAGGAGCAGTTTAGTACGAACAAGATTAAATAGTGCCAAAAACGCTCGTTACCAAATGTATAACACCGAGACATCCAATGGCTAACCCAACCAACATTCCCGTTTTAATAAATGCACCTAATTCTGATGTTCCCGATACGCCGAAGCCGCATATTTACTGAATGTCGAGTATTGTTTGACAAAAAGATGCTTCAGACAAGGTAACACTGCATTCAATGTTAGCGCGTGCTATGAGGGAACAATGTAAGGAGAAGATGAAAGAGAAACGAAATGGCTCATCAAACGAAAAAAAAGTCTATGAAAGTGAGGAGGGTGTAAAGACATTGAAGAGGTGAAGTTCTAAAGTTTTAACAACAGGTAAAATAAAAAGGTTTTGAAACAGGAGCCCCCACCTGTAAGGGCAAAGATGGAATTCTGGTCACGGAACCGCAGTGTGCAGCGAATATGGATGGTAAATTGTTGTACCTTCTTGTTTCTGAAGGCACCATAAGTGACCAAATGTGGCCAATCATTGATGAAGGACTAGAGTGTCTCCCACCGATCCAAAACGATATCAGTTTGTCAATAGCACGGATCAGTGAAGCTGCGGGTGCCTACGAAACGACTACAGAGCTTTTTAAGCCCGGTAGAGACGAGCTGGTAAAGTGCATGCACCAACTAATAAACACGATTTGCCTAAAGATATCTATGCATGCATAATGATTGGTTTCTGAGTGTTTGCATACAATGTGTGTTATGTGAAAGACTAAAACCCATTTTAACAAACCTGATTAGACATTTCCTTTTTCTGGGACCGGCAGTGGCATAGTGGTTAGAACACGCGACTACCTTGCGGGAGATCGCAGGTTCAAAACTGGCTCCAGTCATCTTAAAAAAAAAAGAAAATTGTTCTTTCATTGTCGGCTCCCCTCGAATGTTGCTGACAGCAACTTCGCAGTATTAAGTGTCGAGTTAATCGGCGTGTCTAGTAAGAGCTTCTCAAACAGTGACGTTCGCATTCGTCGATAAACAAGTAGGTGCCGTTAGTTGTGAATCTTAAAATAGAAAGCGTGTTAATTCACAACAACCTCATTCATGGGGTGCAAAGGGAAATTAAGTTTTTTTTTTAAATTAGACCTTTTCAGTGTGGAGTTGGACTTGGTAAATCAACGACCGATTATTTATTCACAGAACGACAAATCCTGGAGAAGGCCCAAGAAATGCAGATCGAAAATCGGATATTATCATTTTTATATCGATAACTAAAGTACACTCGACAGTCCGACACAAGAGAAACTATTAGGTGCCATGGTTGAATGTTCTCGTCAATAAATTCGATGCGTGACGCAGGAAGGGGTTTAAGGAAACTTCGGTGGATGGACCAGGGAAAAGAGCTATTATCTAAACTTGGTGTGATGATGGATGCATTTCTATCTCTGCTGCCAAATAAGAAGAAGAAAACAAGTTTAGATATTTAATTAAGAATTTATTTATTCAAATTTTCTTTAAGCTTTTGGTAATTACCGTTATATTACGACAGTTTAATACGTTCTTCCAAAATGCTGTCTTAGTATTCTTAGTTAAATTGTTTAACACATCCCATTCATAAATTGAAGAATCACATAGTTTCCTATGCAGATTCATCACAAGAATATGCCAAAGGGTCGAAACTTTGAAACGTAATGTACTAGACGTTTTGTGTGATACATTATATCTTTTTATGAAATTAGTACATTTTGTTCCGTACCAGCCATGAAACGCACCATTACCATATCCCTTGCAAATCCATTTCTTATATACATTTTCATTATTAACATGTCTTCCCACGACTATTTCTCTTTCATACTATGTTAGTTTTTTTTCGAGTTCTTCCTTTTTGTATTCCCTTTATTAGCCACCTTATATTCTTGTCCGCCTCTAGCTTGTAACTTGCAGCAATATGTTAACAAAGGACGATTAAGAATGTAAGTATAATCCGGGTTAAATTCCAAACATAACTGGCAGTGCTTATCATGACAACTCGTTAAGCTGTTATAGTTTCTGGCAAATTATGCACTCACCTCAAGTGTTTTTCCCATTTTTCTCTTTGCATATTTTTTGCTGCCATTTCTTTTATTCTTTTATGCCAACTATGCGTAGGAGTATACGATTATTCGTAGTTTTTAAACTTTAAATAAAATTTGTATGAATTTAATTGAAGTTTATAAGTTCACACCTGTGAATGTGTTAGTATATGTGGATCGTTTAAAATTATTTGAAAGCATCTGGTGGTTAAGTTTCCACGTAATAGGATTTGATAAAAAATATGTCTTGCCATCTTACTATATACATCTGGCACAAGGCAATAACTGACTTTAAGGTACTGTTATTTAGGAACAATTTATTAAAAAAATCAACTAGGAAGAGGCCAATATAATTGTATAAGTAAAAGTTTTTTCGAGATGGTATTTAATACAATTGCATAACATATAACAAACGCAATTATTGCTTAATGGATTGACGATCGGGTTCATGGAACAACTAACCAGTTTACAATTGTCTCACTGGCAGCAATAGTTTCGTATTTGCATTATTAAAATGAACGAAGGGTGACAAATATTTAATGTTTTTCTGAAAAACACCGGTGAATACAAAACTATAATATTTGTGTTGAAAACTCTCCCATGTAACTTATATTTTATCTGTGACCTTTTGACCGGTTTTGCAAAGAACACTATTGTGTTTTTTAGTACGATAAATAGTTTTAAAGCATAAAATATATTTTATGTATTTTAATACCATAATAAATTTACATTGTATTTTAATAGTTGTTAAATAACATATTGAATTTTATACACCATTCAGAACATATTCAACGTTAAACGTCATTTATGTTATACCATGCAGACTTCCATTGTTCATTCAACATTCATTTTCAATTAGTTAATTTCGTTTACTATTTTAATTAAGTTCACTGTGATTTCATATCAATTTTAAAATCACTACATATATAAATGCATATGTGTGGTTTACAGATTTTATATTTTGGATAAAGTTCTTTTGTTTCAGTTGATACGTGAAATTTTGATTGATGTTCGTACATATTGTGTTATTTGATCGAACGAGTAATTAAATAACTTTACAGCGTCATGGCTACTTAAAAAAATGTGTATGGTTGTGCAGCAGCTGAACAAAAACAAAATTGGTTCTTATGTCGGTATGTAGAATTAAAATACCAAAACATCGACCACTTTGTATTAATGTTCTTCTGGAAGTACTTACGATGCTTTTTATCGACAAGTTTTTTTGCTTGTTATTTATTAACATAATAATTGTAAAGTCTGCAGGTAAATTTAACATGATTAAGTTAAAGTAATTAGATTCGAAGATACACATTGTGTTGTATTCCCACCAGTATAAGGCCATGCTTAGCATATATGAAAAGTTCTTGTAACCGTGTACATTAAAGAATATGCACTAAATACAACTCCTCCCCTATACCCCCTTTTCATTTCACATTCCCACCGCATCTCATTCATTACTACACCATATCATGCATTCGTGTTGTGTACACAATACGTTCCTTTAAATGATTACGCTAAGACGCAACCGCATCTTTGCTTGGGCTTCAGGGTCGTCATTTTAAATCCATCCATTACTAATGATCCCCTTCGGCATTCTACTCCACTATTCATTAATGTTGTCATGAAGATCATTGCCACATTTTGTTGTTCCTTATTTTGGCCAATTTCCAAAGGCGCGTGGGTGCAGATGATGGTGGGGTAGTCTCGAATAGATGTCGTACATTTATTCAAGTGTATAGACTGGGAGGAAACATTAACTAAAATTACGTGTTTGCGTGTCAAGGTGTTTTATCATTTCCGAATGAGATCTTACTAAAGTAAAGGATAATAAACATGTTGCTTCAACATTTTCGAAGGCCATAGATTTGGAAGCATGAGAAGTACATATGTTCATGAGGATAAATTACAAATAAACTTGATATTCAAAGTAAAAATTTCGCTTTTTAAGGAAATTAATAAGAATTTTTTAGAAGCAATACAAAATTATTCAGAACAATAAATGCAGCTTATTAAAAATGGAATTTTATATAAACTTTAATTTATAAAAATTCATTCCTGTTTTTGATTTTTTTTTTTGGAATTTCATGAAACATTCTAGTCAACCTTAAGCTATTAACAAGCTTAGCAGACAAAAACTTAGCTAACAGTAAAAGTCCCAAAGACAAAGAATTGTTTATTTAGGTTAATATGCAAGTACTAAGAGAAACTTAATACCAGGAAAAATAGAAAAACCAACAAACAACTTCTCACAACTGATGGTAAAAAAAATTTGTAAGCAGAAGTCTTTCGGGCGCAAAGGTAATAATTATACTGTCTCGCTAGAAGTGAGACGAAACCGAAGAATGGTGAATGTTCGTAGTAGTGCTGATATTTGGTATAAATCACAAAGTTGTTGTACAGTTTAAGAGTCTATTAGCAATTCTTTATTAAATATTTAAACAATGATTTTGCTATGAAAATTTTAACTATTAGCGTCCGAAAAGTGTGCTTTCGGTTCTTTAGATTCGAACATAACAGCATTTTATTTAAATTTTGTATTAAATAGTAATTTATGGACTCCAGAAAAAAAGAATTGCTCTAAAGGAACCTCTGCATATTTTTTTCTTTCACTTTTGAATCTGTCGAATTTATAAATTAAGTATGAAGGTAAATTTGGCTATGACATTGGGGTTTATATATGAATAGGTCATATATTTAAGAAATCTGCTACAAGATTTGATTAATTTTTTAATTTAATTTACCAATATTACAATTAATTTAAAAACACACCATTTACTCTACAAACTCTATTGTGTATTTACATCTTAATGAATTCCTTCCTAGTTGCTTTAAGAAAATACTTAGTTTCTACAATACCATATATGTAATATCTCCTGACATACCTTTTGTATGTAATTTATTTTATTTCCCTGCTAATATAGGATAACACATATGAATATGAACTATCACAACTGCGACTACCACCCATTAGTTTCTGCGTCGTATTGTTGTACGAGCTTTGTGTTTCTTTCCTGTTGAAGTGAGCTCGTCATTTCGTTGAACATAACATTTTGCTTGTATGTTTCATACGAAAACATGCAACAAACAGGAAACAAATGAAAAACTAAACATAGAATACACAGCGCATAGAACCAAGTACAAAGCATTGTAATACCTTTCTGCTATCTCTTCATCGTTGAAGCAGCACGATTAGGACAATAACTAAATGTAGTTGCATGAATTGAAAAAAAGGTGAGAGCTTACACGTTTGGAGCTTAGCAAAGGCACTGTATTAAGATATATTAATAACTTTTTTGGATGTTGGATTTGTAATGATTATAAGTGACGATTAAATAAATTAATATTCACAGATATACAATTAATCCTAAAAGTAAGATAATAATTCAGAGGAAGAGTTATTTTTGCATTTTGTTTGCAATTTATTGTTCAAAAATACATATAATAAATTCGGATTCTAGGAAAACGTTAACCTCAACAATGTTTTGGATAGTTTTTAAACAAATGTATATCATGCCATCTAAATTTACAGCCACCAAAATGACACCATATTTGAGAGTCGCACAAAGTCAGTGATTTGATCACCGTCGAATTTTGGATACTATTTGACACACAAAATATTTATTGCGGTATTACCCATACACACACATGCAAAAGTGTCGAAAGTACACAATATGAATACACATGCATACATTCAGCATATATGCTTGCACACAGCCACACAAGTTTTACTATGTGCATTGTTACCGTATTTGCAGTTGTTATTTCCCTGTCAGTTAGTGATGGAGCTTTGTGTTACGCGTTAAAGTACGAATACAGAGGCGTAGTTCCAACACTGTCTGCAACAGTATCAGTTACTATGAATATGCATATAAATACCGTCAGTGTACTCGTATTAGTATTGCTGTTTCTTTTCTATTTGTTCATTCATATGCACAACGTGTATTCTTTTTTGGCATTACATACACGTCCGTGCTTCGGTGTAGCTTTATAAACAAAAATACGAACACATTTTGACCTTGTGCAAATATCAGTTCCCTGGTTTATGCATAGCTGCTGCTAACCATATGTTTGGTAAATGCAATACGGTTTAGTAGCGACTGAGTTCGATGGAGTGGTTGCGAAAATAGCCGCTACAAATCCAGTGAAAACCACACGTTTTGTCTTAGGTTTTATTTGGTTGAAAATGAGAATTCGCAATTTTTTTTCGGTTTTCTTTTACTTAAACAACCGCCGTTTCACTATTTGTCAACCGATTTTCAAAAGAGAATACTTTTGAAAAGAGAAAACTTATGATATTTGGAACTTATAATTTTAGAAATATCGTCCTGTCACTTAATTTGCTCAAGGAAGTGACCGAGAAGAACTTTAAGTATCACTGTACTCTATGGACTCCAGTCTAACAGAAATGCTACATGAGAACCTCTGTATATTTTGTATGCAGCACAGTGTAATTATATTGTTAATTTAACGCATTCCCATTAAAAGTCTTAGCAGCACAAATCTAGGGTAAAGTATCAATAATCTTCTACCAGTATCAATTAAGCTCTTGTAATTTTATTCGACTTTGCAAACTACGGTTTGTTATTGAAAAAAGCAATAGGTGTATTTTGTATAATTGTTTTTGTATATATATGTCGGCTACGCTTGCGACCAATTAAATGTATTCTTTTAAAAATTTCATGAATTGACCAGCAACAAGTGATAAGTAAGTGGATTTGTTACAATCGTTTGGTTGAACATAAATTCTTATTATTGTAAGCAGAGTTTATTTTACAAGAGTTCTGTGTAATGGAATATATAACAGCAGGCAGGGTGGATGTTGTTTCGATATAATCCACAATATTATCATCATCCTTTGCTGTGACTTTGCCTTTTGTTATATTTAGGTGATAGTGTATTATCATTTATCAGGTATAAACAAGTCTCTCTAAATCTAGTCCACAAAATTTTTACCAGCCACATATGTAAATCATATAAAAATACCCCTTACTCCAACATATTTAATTCCTCTATAGCAAATGCATTTATCACATCTTCCTGCGCCTTGTCAACATTTAATTTCTTACACAGTTTGGTACCCTGCCAATTCAACTGCACATCAATCGATGGCTGCTGTGAATAAACAAATATTCTAAATAAATATTGCTAGCAAATATGACAATATTTACGACAATATTGAGAACAGACCGAGCCTAAACCATGATGGTGTACAAACACTTCTTCGTTGTCGTATTTGTAATGCATAGAGTCGAGCAATAACACCCTTTTAGCAAACGCAACATGTCTGAGCAACTTTTGTGTCACTAGAAATGTCTTTGTAATGTTTCACTGTCATAACTCACGAACGGCTGGACCGATTTGCATAAATTTTTTTGCATGCGTTTGGGTGGCGCCCCGGATGGTTTATATTTACAATTTGGTCCAATTGGACAAAGGGGCGTGGCACCGCCCATACAACTTGAAAATCAAAAGGGCTGTATCTCATGAACTATCAGAGGTATGAAGATGAGATTTGGTATATATTCTGTTGGAGCAGTATTAATTACAGCCAAGGTGGAAGAGGGCGGTGCCACGCCCCCTCTTCAAAAATCTCTCTAACGGCTTTTCTAATAGACTGATTGATACGAAAATTTTACCAAATGGTACTGTTGACCTGTTGATAGTCCCTGGCTATAATAGGTTGTGATTGGATAAAGGGGCGTGGCACCGCTGATACAACTTGAAAATCAAAAGGGCTATATCTCATGAACTATCAGAGGTATGAAGATGAGATTTGTTATATATGTTGTAAGAGCAGTATTAATTACAGCCAGAGTGGAAGTGGGGGGTGCCACGCCCCCTTTTCAAAACCGCTCTGCAGAATTTCCCAATAGACAGATTGATACGAAAATTTTACCAAGTGGTACTGATGACCTGTAGATAGTTCCTGGCTATATTTGGTTGCGATTGGATAAAGGGGCGTGGCACCGCCCATACAACATGAAAATAAAAAAGGGATATATCTTATGAACTATACGAGGTATGAAGATGAGATTTGTTACATATGTTGTTGTTGCAGTATAAATTACAGTAAGAGTGGAAGTGAGCTGTACCACACCCCTTTTAAAATAAACAGTTATAACTGTCAAAATTCCACAGTATATTGCAGTTCGCCTAGAGATATGAACAGTAAGGTGGGCCAGTTTTTTTATTCGCAAAAATTGTAACCAAATCTACGATGAATTGTTAGAAAATGTCACCAATAAACTTTGTGTGTTATATCAATTTCTAGCTCGCGCTGGGAAAGCTTAATTTAGTGCAGAAAACTTAAATTTTGATAGAAGAGTCTTAAAGCTGAAGTCTGTACGCTTTCAATAATCATGGGGCAACGAACGTCACTTCTAAAAGAAGCGCAAAACGGAGTAAATAAACGAAAAATCCTTTTATCTTAAAAAAGTATCAGCTAGGATTTTAATTCATGTGGATTTTTTATGTACAATTGACCCCCCCACCCATTTACCGTTTTTGTTGCCATTTTAGGTCAACCAATTCGTCATTCAGGCGTGGTGTGTGAAGTGTGATAGACTTTCATTGAGACTTTCTTTGAAAAATCACTATGTAAAGACTACACAAGAACAACGTTTACAAATCTTGCAAATTTATTTTCAAAATGCGCGTTCTGTTTGCCCTTTGTGAAGTTTATGGTGCATATACTCATCCATCTGAGCAGCTAATAGAAGCCATCAACGCTGTAGACGTAAGTGTGACAGGGGACTCGAATTTATCGAACCGACGCCGTTCTCAGCAACTCGGTCTCTGCAAATGCTGAGGAAAGATCTTGGCCTATATTCATATATCCAACTGGTAGAAGAACTAAAACCAGTGGACGATCAATTGATTTTTTTTATTTATCATGTCATTGCACATTATTTGAAGGAGAAATGGTTCCAACACAACGGCATAACATGCCATACAGCGCGTGAGATCATCACTTTGTAAAGCCAAACATTGGTGACCGAATGTTCTCATAGAATGGTAATATGAGTTCAATACAAAGATAGTATTCGGAAATATTCTTGATCCATGTGAGAAGAAGACATGGCAAAAGAGGTTTTTATGGCTAAAGGCATGAAGCTTCAAACGAAATTTTCATTTTCGGTCAATAGGCGCAGAAGGCATGTCAAAAGTGTTTTTTACGCCCAAAGAGATAGTTAGTATACAGACGGTTACCGTTACTACATTGAATTTTGATCTTTAACGGAATGTCTGTTTCCGATTTCTAAAAGATATGACTTTGCTGATGAACCTTTTACTATCGTCATAGAGCCTATGATATTTAGAATTTAAAAGAACAACACTTAATTTGTTAACTTTCATGTTAAGGAGTTGCTTGAAATTATTTACATATGTTAATAAACTCAACATATAATTATCGAGCTTAAGTACCGTTTTCAAAGTACTTTGTAGACCTAAATATGAAATATAATATAAGTTAAAATGCAATAGCGAAGCATTGCCGGGCCCACTAGTTCAATATAAATTACTTTGTCTATCATTATGCCTTGATTTAACATGGATAAAGGTGACTTAGAAAAACAATACATTTTTATTTGGTGACTATCACGGCATGATGGTTGGAACACGCGACAATCATGAGGCTTACCTAAGCTCGAGCCCTGACATTTCGTTGATCAATTTCTATGTCTTATAAATATATATGTCTTTTAATGGAAAATCAATTTAATTCTGCTCGTCTTGTAAATAACTTATTTCTTAAAAGTCATTAGAGTGTGTTGTTAACATTTTTGCTGCCCCAATTTCTACGTATGTCTGATTTAAAATTAAGTACCTTAATATCTAAAAATATCTACTGCCAATAATTTGAAATTCTTATCTTATCAATTTCCATTACACTTATCAATTTTCATTATCATTACTATTTAATTTTTTCAATAGTTAATTTCAGCATGTGGCCACATTTGATTTAATTAACTATTCAATAGCATTGTTTTCAATATCATGTTTTAAAGCTTCTCTATTTGAGCTTATTAGCCATGAGTAGATTTTTTTTCCAATTTACCATGTAATGAATTTGTTCTCAGTTGTAAACAATATGGTTTTCTCTTGCCGGTAACTACAACAAAATTTGTGTACAACAAACTTATGAATACCAAAAAAAAAGTCGGAGATTTTTTGCCTCCCAATGATTTGAACAACAGTAAATCTTACTTACGGTGTAGATTTTTTCTGTTTCCAAATTCTACTGCAAAAAACAGCATAAAAACAATAGTCTGTCGTTTGTTTTTTTGTTTGTGCTAACGTCGTCTTTATTTTTTTGCAGTATATCTCGGACAATGCCAACACAAATTGGATTGAACACAATTGTCCAGGTGTTTTGTTTGGACCATTTAAGTGAATTGTAAATGTGAATAATGGAGCAAGCTCTTCCTAATGGCAGTGATGTTTCAACTGCAAGCATACATGTTTAATTGTTGGACATTTTTTCAAATCCTCTTATGTCTTGTTTAGTTAAAGACATTTACGATTCGTACTGTTAGTATTTATGCTGACAATTTTGTAATATATCGTGTTTTGCAAAATATTTACAAAAAATATAATTGGAATGTATTTTGGACTTTCGCTCGTCTCACTAAATTTGCTTAACAATTGGCCCACCAGATCCATTCAACAAAGTTTTTGTCGTCCCATATTGCGCCACACATTGCGTTTTTAGCCGAAAACTTATCGGGCTAAAGCATTTTCTTTAATTTTTACACCATGTCCAAGTCAGCGCATTCGGATTATTTAGATGCGCTAAATTACTTCGACTTCGTTATACACACTTTTGTAGCCTTTCTTAAGCACAAAACATAGACAACGTAGATTCCAATCATTGGGATTTCTTGTTCTTTTCTTTGTGTTTTCATAATATTTTGTTAGTTATGGAGAGTGGTTTATTGGGTAACTGCGGTCGATCCTTGTTGGGACCGGCCGTGACATGATGGTTAGAACACGTGACTACCATGCGGGAGATCCCAAGTTCAACTCCTGCCTCCAGCCATCTAAAAAAAAATGTTTCTTTCATTGCCGGCCCCCTCGAATTTGTCGTCAGCAATTTTGCAGTACAAGTGTCTAGTTAATCGGCATGTCTAGTAAAAGCTTCTCAAACAGTGACGTTCACATTCGTCTATAAACAGGTAGGTGCCGTTAGTTGTGAATCTAATAATAGAAAGCGTGTTAATTTACAACAACGCGAGAAGCTAACCCATACCTCATTCATTCGGTGTAAAGGGAAATTAAGTTTATTTATAAATTTTTTTTTTGTGTTGAGCGTCAGAAACTTCCGAGTTGTACGCACAGTAATGCTGTACCAGTAACATTCTGATATCTGTGCAGCTGATACGTGACGAGTGTGACTTTTAATATAACAGGAACTTTATATATGTTTCCTACCACGAGAACTGAACACATGTTGCACACGCGTTATCCAACGATTCTCACTCTTTTACACCAGTTTACAACACTCTTGTATGTCTTATGAAAGGCTTTCCTTTACAATGACAATTTTCTGCACAATCAGATTCAATGCAGCGGAAACGGTCTCGTAAACCACAACTGCGTCGTCTTCAACGCCATTGCAACAGAACGTAAAAGTCCTATAATGCATACGTGTACGTTCGTACGTATGTATACGTGCTCTACACATCTGAAGACTTTGTTGCCTCATATTTAAGTGGATTTTTCTCAATTGGGAAATAATTGAATGAAACAGTCGAACTTAACAAAAAAAAAAACACCCATACGCTGTGGAAATTAAGGAAGTGCCTGTGATAGGATAATAATGAAATACGCAAAAGGGTAGAGGAAGTAACATGAATGCGTTAATCTGATACAATTTCCTTAAGGTAATGACGGGATGGTGCATTGCGACGGGGTTGCAGCGATATTTACCCATTCAAGTCAGCAGCAAATCAAACAATTCGCTAATAAAATTACAATCATGAGAGCAAATACACAACTACTTAAAGGGTGGTTAAAAAATGGATGCTGAAGTTCTAGAAAATATGTTCAGCATTGAATCCAACACGATTCGGCCTATATAGAACCTTAACGGATCACGAAAATTTAGAGTATAATAGAGCTTTTGTTCGTAAACAAACTAGACACTCTACTCGAATATAGTCTAGCGCCTTAAATATGTCCAGCACATCTTTAAACCGCATTTTTCACAAAAATTACATTACCAATATAATAAATTTCAAATGGTGCAAGAAATAAAGACTCGCTGGGGACAGATCGCGAAATTTTTAGTACCAATTTCCCTCTCGTTGAAGTTATAAAACAGCGGTATTCGGAATCCACGGCGTTTCTTTTTATTTTAAAAACTAGTGATAAATTGTCATATATTTTAATTTATTTATAGTGGGTATCGTGCTTGTCATAAATTTTGTTATCTTTGTTGCTGCATTTAATAGCCTCAGACACATTAATCACAGCCATCTACTTAATGTCTACGGTTTTTATGTTCTGAGTATTATGGTAAAATTTATCATAGTCTGTATTTGCATTCACTAAGTGAAAGAGTAACAGCATAACTATTTTTAGAAGCAGAAAAATATATATGCTCATGAAAGAAAGGATATTCAAAGGGAAGCTCAAGATAAAGAATAAGGATATACCAAAGATAAAGAGAAAAAAATATAACAGTTAGTATATGACCATTACTTGCAATAAAGGAAGAATGATAAGGATAAAAGAACCAAAAAATAAAATAAAAAGAGAGAATTATTTCGAATGCCTGAACTAGAAGAGTGACTATATAAATGATATATTGACGGTTTAAAAAACACACATCTTTTATATAATATGAATGAGTATTGCGTCATAACAATTTACATCGGCAAAACTGTGATATTTTTTCACCATAATGAATTCGTTACTTTTAAAAAGATTGCTGAATTTTCCGAATACACATTCTTGTACCATGTATTTGATGGTATTCTTTTGCCTTTTGGTATATGAATATACCAAACATATTTATCCAATATTTAGTATTTTTCAAATACACCACCTTCAACATTTTGGTAGGCGAGTTAAACACATTTCCCTAAGTTTGTAACATTATAAAGTTCACATCATCTAGTGCTTTCATAATTTAATTCTCTTAGATTGCACTGTAACATAAAAATATATTTGCAGGCTAATTTAGCAATAAATTTCACATTTTAAATTTCTGAGTATGTTTAACTTTTAAATTTCATTTCCCCTTTTATTACTTTATTTTATGAGGTCATATTTCAGTGATTCTGGCCGCCGACATCACTAATGCATTATGGATGCACTTTGACATCAAAGTTTCATAGTTTTTTCTGTTACAATCAAACACATTAAAGTAATTATTCATTATGTTGTACTATTGCTTATTAAAACTCTTGGGAATTAATCAGGTTCATTGGTTATGATGACAACTTATGCATAATCGTATACAATTTATAATAACACAGCATATTTTAATTTATATTATGTGTTGCAATTGAAAAGACACAAAAGCAAAAACACAAGGAATTATAATAAAAAACTTTACGGATTGGGGTACATTTGAAACTACTACTGCAAAATGTGATAATGACGTTAACTAATGCCGGACGGGCTGGTAGTCTACTATGCGTATGAATATGAGCGAATATTTTTGTAGTTGCTAAACAATGTAAAACTGTTTATATTAATGAGAGTCATTGTCAAATCTTATAGTCAAAATACCTGCTTGTGCGCTGCACCTAAAACGATAAATGAAAAAAAAAAATTATTAAATCAATCAATATGAAATCTTTAGTGGTCAAATAACGATTTACCCGACTTCACGAAAATCGCTTTCTGCAACTTCATGGATACCACCGATGGTTGTAGATGGTTGTGACAGTGCTTGAACTAAAATCACCCGTGATATAGTCAAGCATTGGTCAGCATCATTATACCATGCAATTTTTACACAATCTTTTAGGTATTATATAACAATACCAACAGAAACTACATCTAACTAAATAATTGAATGTAGCAATAATAAACGGAAGCATTTTGTTTTTGTTGCACAAGATAAATAAGAAACCAAAAGTTAAAATACACTAAAAGTTTTACACATATATTTTATACAACCAAAATAAATATTTCCACAAAAACACAAATTGCCTACTATGGTTTTCAGAGTGAATATAAATTCATTTGTAATAGTAGTTTTGAGAATTTATTCGTGTTGCGCATCTGCCTAAATGCGGTTTATTTTGATTATTGACGTATCCATTAAACCAGAAATGTGCATTGTCAATTAACAAAATTTAGCGTTGTGGTGTGTGTTTAGGCTCTTTTGTTTGACATAACTTGAGAACCCCCACCACTTGTCTGATATAGCTGAAACAAATTTAAAAAATATAAGAATTACAATACCTTTAATCTGTTCATATAACGTTTCCCTATAAAAGCAACAGTTTTACTTTTTCTTTAATCAAATGATTTTGAACTGAGTTTATTTTGAAGAAGTTACAATGTAACTGTTGTACTCCGTGGCGTATGATTTACGTGGAATATTACTTATGATAATCATACGCAACCATATAGTATTTATGTTATGTCAAACAAATGAGCCTAAAACGTAACAAATTAAATAAACAACACAGTCAATTCTAAAAATTGCACGCGAAAGTAGCCCCAAAAAGAAGAAGTTCTGCATCATTCGTAATGTCAAGTTACATGCCATAATAATTTAATATCGATTTAAATGCACAGAGGAATGGCTCACCCGGCAGAGGTGATAAGATTTAAGTTCTTATTTACACAGTTTTTTTTCTGTTTTTCTCATGTCATATGCGCAGAAAAAATTAGTGAGTGGAGAGGGGTGATAAGGTTTAAGTTCCTACACAATGTGTGTTTTTGTATTAATCTTTTTCAGTTTTTTTTCTCATGTTGTTTATCCGATGACATGGAATCAAGAAGAACAAGATAATGTGAGTCCCATTCTACTATTAACTGAATGTATTTTACAAATACCAAAGATAGAATTTCGGCGCAGCCTAATATGTACATTTCCACTTCATTACTTAACCATTACTCACAAAAACCAACAACGTAATAATGAGTCATATTATGTCAATAACCCATCAACTATAGATATTGTCATTATACACTAGTTAAGTGATAGAGGCAACTGCTACATGTACAGTAAATTTACATTTAATTGACTAAAGGGCAAACAGGTGTTTTTGGCCATTATAATTAATTTCACAATTAATATGGGAAATATGCATAAGTAATGTAATATGTAAACTGCTTTATGTTAGAATACAAAATGATGAATTGATAAATTAAATACACAAGTCGCCGTACTATTTTATGGGCTAAACTTGTTCTGAAAATATTTCAAGGTTTGAAAAGTATAATCTGTTGTTAAACCCGAAACTGGGCAATGCTTCGCTACTGCAGAGTTGGACAACATATGCAAATTACTGCAATATGTCATATCCACTATTACACTTTAACTCACAACCATATTTAGAGAGCAACTGCTGAATCAACCCAAAGAAGTTTCATTATTTCAAATGTTATCTTTTTTGCCGTGCTCTATCTACTGAATAAAAAATAAAAAGTTCGCCATCGTACTTATCAAGTTTTGTCTGTATATAGGTTTAAGATGGTCTTTTGCAATGCCCAATCTGTCTACTAATCGAAAATAATAATTTGGTTTGCAAATTTGTCAATGTAGTCCCGAATACTGTATGTGTATCAAATTTTATCTTTCTGATAATATAGAGCCTTTGGTAATTTCAAGCTAGTAAGCTTACTGCCTACAAAATTGAATTGGAATCGTTTCAGCCGTTTAGAACTGATTAAGTTACAAACAATGTACAAATACGTTTATACATAATAGCCTTGATACTGACGTCGAAAACAGTTTAGTCATTATAGATAACATTACATACTAGTGCAACATATTTGGATATGCATGAATATTCGAATGTCAAAGTTTACACCGCATTATAAATTTTGTACTACTTACATGTTATCCGAATATTTCGCCTTTTAACCAATAATGTAAGACTAATGTGCCACAATATGATTGAATAATGGAATTCTTCTCTGCGTGAATGTGTGTCAATAAACATACACAATAAAATCATCCAAGCAGTTATGTGGCTTACCTCGTTTCCATAGTAGAGACATTGTCAAAACATCTGTTGTTTTTTTTAAGACGATTATGTGATCTTCTTTCATGCTGCACCATTCCGGTGGTCTGTAAAGCTTCACTAATGTTTTAGCACAATGTTCATTGTTGTCCGTCACTCGTTGCTGCAAGTATCTCTTGAGCCACAACATCACCGGTTGTGACATATGCATATGAACGTATATATATCTGCAAGTATTAACATGGATGAACAATATCATCTGTTCAGGAGTGCTGAAGCATAAATGCATAAACGATATTATTTGTTCATGTTCACAAAACACATTCAGTGCTGAAAAATAAGTGCACAGTAAGGCGGCAGATGCATGAACTATGAATATATATATATACATACGAAAGAAATTTGTTTAAACTTATGTTTTTTATAGCAATGGAGACTTAAGCATTCTAGGATGTGTACGGTGATTACATGTTTACCATCTACATACAAATTTGTGCATACTGAGATTGCATTCCCTGTAAGATCTAAATTCCACTGAAGCCATGATAATGTAAACAAAAAAACAAATTTTGTATTTGTGCCATAACTTGTTTTGTTATTAAAGATTTACCAAAAAAAGGTATGAGAAATGGTAAATGAATTTTAAGATGAACTTAACATTATAAAGATAACAAAGCGGCAATACTTTATGATTGCTTACAACTCAGTTCAATAACATAAACCCCTTAGGTATAATACTGTTGACTGAGTATTAAAATAATACGCACTTAACTATCTATTTTATGACAAAGCTCTCTTACTACACATAAAAATCCAACTATACTAGATACTGGTTGTACCGGTCTTGGTGTATCGCTTAGTATCCTGGATCGAGGAAATACACCCTAAATATATGGACCCATTATCTTTACGGAAGTGTAGCGACGTCGTATAAACCATTAGTTGTATACCGTCATTGACATGGTCAAGCATTAAAGTACGGCGTTGGCTTCGTCATGTTGTATAACAATGAACACGATGGACGACACAGAAGATGCTGACTTAAACTCCTTTGGGAAGTCCAGAATGCTGGGAACCTTTCAGAACTTAGTACAACGAAGTGCATTGGAAGCGCTTTGAATCGAAGCTCATATAATACTTTTCTATGTGCGGCATGTAGTCGGTAATTAACGTTTGAAAGAACAAATGGTAAGTTGGGCGGAGTGGATTTTCGGGTTATAATAAGTGCATTAAGAGCTCACTGGTTAGTTAAGAAGAGTTATATGTCCCTACTGCAGAACAGAAACCACATACCTAAGCATGAGTGGCACTAGTCAATGGTATATTCCGCTGGTAACAATTATAACAAACACAAAGTGAACTACCGAAGTAGGAAGTCCATAAAAATTAATAAATTAAATTTTATTGATGTAATACGAATTAACGGTTAGTTGTCGCACAATGGGTAACAATAGTGATGTACATGGGATGTTGTTGCCTGTTACATTTTATGGACAATTTTGTTCATTCGTACAGAATATTTGCAAGCATGTGGTAACACTTATTATTATGTTGGATATACATCATAACATGATCAAACTAGTATTGGAGTAAACAAAGAAAAATATGAATGAAATCAAATGAATTTAATTAATTTTAAAAATAGAATGCCCAAAATTTTTGACAAGTATCACGAAAGCCAAATTAGTTACTTCTGAAAAAAATAATGTTATACATCGTATTGTTAAAAATTTCCTAGCAGTACCAACATAGATATTCTGTGAATCATTAAGCAGCCTCACAGTATTGTAACTGGTGTAATGTTCACTCATACTCAAATAGAATGTTGAAACCTTATTTAAACAATTGCTGTTCTCGTTATGGTATACCAAAATCAATTTGAACATGAAAAGTGATTACAAATAATTGTTTATGCAATTACTAATTTGATATGCCAACAAAATCAACTCTATTTTAATTTGAAATCAATCAACATATCATACTTTCATCAGCATACAACACAAACAAAATTTTTAACCTTTGTGACACATACCGAGCTGATAATGCACATCACATCTAATAATAAAGTTAGTATTTAACATGTTTTAATTGGCGTCGAATTAAATAGAACAACATAAAACTTGTTATTCAGTCTGTATAGTTATGAAAATAGTACTTTGTACAGAACTTCAACCCCACATTCCACAACCACATGTATTTTAAAGGACGCTATAGGATTAAAAGGGAGAACTTATATCAAACTTGTTCAAAAGATTACCAAAATTCCGTGGCAGTGTACACTTTTTTGATCCTTTAAAGTTTCTTGGTCACTTTCTATGTCATTCAAAAATATAATTTTAGGATGTTATAATATATAATATACTCAAATATAAGCCATTTTACAATTGTGTATTTATTTTAGAAAAACTTTGAACCTCTGTTATTTGCAGGGCATATTCTACCTTCCCACTTCAGACTTTTAGCTTAGGTAATGTTCATTAATACAAAAAGACCTGCACAAGTGAGTTTAAAACGGTTTCAAAGCTATGTTTTTTTTTTACATGGACAAAAAATATACGCTTGTACATAAATTTTACCATCTAATATTGAATAGTCATTGCAATCTTTTTATTCTTATGGACGCACAGTGTGACTTTTGTCACTTTTAAGATGCCACAAGTCGTAACAGTCAAATAAAAGTAGATATGGCAATGAAATTTAGCAATAATAATGATGATATCGATATAGGAATTGGACACAAAAAATGGGTGTGGTTCGCCCACTTTTTTTTGCCACCGCCATATAAGGTGTATTTTCAATATACAATAATTTCTTATTTAATATCCCTTATTGGGGCGGAAAGAAATAAAATAAAAATTGATTTCACTAAATTTTTAGGATTACTGACAAATGCCTTCAATTGGTAGTTGTTTTGAGATGATTAATATATATTTTAGAAAACAAATTTAAATTTTTTATTAAAAAAAGCAATCTGGCAATAAAAATAATTACTCCGAGTCAATATCGTTTCCATATTCTGGTACGGATAATAATGCCAATAACTTTTTTTGGTAATGCTCGTCGCTTTGTGTTAGTCTGTTAATCTGTGCAAGAAATCCAAATTATTTTCAATTTAAGAGTGAGGGTATAGAGTTCTCGATAATTTTTTGCATCTTGTTTCTGGACTTTTGAGCCGCTTCAGAAAGTTAACCAATAGGAATAATGGAAGACGCTATTATATCCTTTCCATGAAAAAGAATTTTATTCACAATCACTGGCATATTGTACCATGCATATTCTGATAAATACAGTTCTCTGGTATCTGTGACATAGCGGTCAAAAGCTACAGAATTAATTTGAAATTCACAACCTATTCAGGAAAGTATTGTGTGAAACCTTTTCAACAGATTTATATTTTTTCCTGTTATGTCGGACGTTATTTCAGGATCTCCAAAAAATCTGCTCGCCATGTTACCATTATTTGTATTGCCTGCTTTTTGTTTTTGGCATATCAACTAAAAGAACATCCCATCCCCATTTTATAATTGCATTTACATCTCCAATTTCGCGAACGGTTTTCCCTAAGAATTTTCTATTTTTCCATTCGAAAAGCCATTCCGTAAAAATTGCACACAAAATTTCATACAAAAAAACCAATTTTCGATTTTCCAATTTCCCGACTTTTCCGGAGGATTTTACCAAAATTTTCTTTCACATAAACCTTCCCTGGCAATTACAAACAACTGAAAACAAATTTCAGCAAAATCAGAATTACTATAAATTTTTTCCACCATTTTCATATATATAGATTTATCAGTCAGTTCACCTGACTGAAGTTTCTGGACTGGTTTAAGATAAGATTTTCATATGGATATTGAAACTAAACAAGGTTCTTTAACTACGATAGCATAACATTATAGCGTTGTTAACTACTAGTTAGTTAAATGTTAAAGTACTTATCTTACAAAACCTCAATCCATTTTCAATGTATTTTTGGTTGGTTGTTTATTTTTCCATAACTTTATATTCAAATTAAATGTAATAAAGGGAACTGTTTGTAAGGATTTCGTCCTTTTGCAGCAGAATCAGAAAAATATATTTTTAGAAAGCTTTTATTCTAAGTGATATTAAAAGCAACATTAACAATTTTTCACAATACTGTAGGAGAAAGCATCATGACCAAGCCGTCATTACAAATTTCCTCTCCAGGTTTCATTAGTGTCAAAATAATGAAGGATCAAAAATTATATCCGTTTTTTTATTCATCATTAGTAAAAATTTTATAAAATTCAATTGAAGGTTAAAATAAGTTAATTCCCATTAAGGTTTCACTAAATTAAGTTAACCCTTTTGTGAGTGAAAAAAAACCTTCTCCAGAGTGACAGGGGTACCTGGGTAACCACATACAAATTGTATGTAATTTGGATATTTTTTCTCATCGTACTGTACGTAAAATTGATATAAAACAATGCTTTTTAATTATGTGGCGATGAAAAAAATATAAAAATTTCATACAATTTGTATGTGGGTACCCGGGTACCCCTGTCACTCTGGAGAAGGTGTTTTTTTGTCACTTACATAAGGGTTAATTACACTAGTTTACAGTCATTCTGCTGCAGAGTTCTAAATAATTTTTGTCTATAGATTTCGGCCTCCTAAACACGAATATGAGATTTAAAAAAATGAAAAATATCGATATTTTTCAAAAGTGTAGGCTTAAAATGCACTTAAAGTTTCCAGGTTGCAGCAATGTCAAAATAATCAATCCTCGTGCAGGAATCCCTGTTTGTGTGCTTTTATAATAAGTAAACAGTTTTTATCTCGTTTGTCCAGTTTTTTACTGTCATCGTTTCAAAGTAAAAAGACTTTTGGTCCAGTCGGCAGAAATGAAAAATATCGATATTTTCTAAAAAGATCAGATATGATTTCAATTTAATCATTTTTGTGATGCATGATCAACCCATAATACAGTGGTATTTCCACTTTTAATCGTTATTTTCATGCAAAGTAAAGTTTAGCTGCAAGCCTGCAGTGATATGCTTAAAATTAAAAAAAGGGAAGTCCAATCTTTATACTCAGTTTATGAAATTGAATTTATTTTAGCGATTTGTATTTTTTATAAATTTTTTTATCAAATTAAAACCGTGATTTTTGCAAAAAAAAAAATAGTTTTTTAAACTTAAAACGCTCCTACCATCAAAACTACCCAACCGAAGTTTATTTTATTTTTTTTATCTTCCCAAAAAAATTAGGACATTTCTCGAAGAAATAACCTTCAGAAAATGTTATTACAAAAAAAAAAAATAAAAAAATTTTCTTTCATGTTGTTTCATTGATTTTACTTTGCGGTACCCAGGTACCCCCTGCCACTTTCTTAAAGGTGTAAAAGGAATATCGATATGCCACGCTCTTCTTTAGGGATAAAATAAAACCCACTCCAATGAAAATATAGAAACAATTTAAAGTTAAGAAGTTGTCAAAATGTTTGAGCTTTGTAAACCATCTGCAGCCATTAAATATATTCAATTTAAAATGAAAAAGGTACCCGGGTACCCTGTCACTCACATATGGTTAATGGCATCCTATATAAATTGTAAGAGTTACCACAGGTCAAACATTCTATGTGTTCGTGAAAGCTACACATATATAATTTGCCAATGGTATTAAATAAGTTCGTATTCCGTTGTTATTCTATTTTTAATACTTTTTTTTACCAATAAAGGCCACTGTTTTGGTATAATTACAACCATTAGTTGTTAATATCTTTAAAAACATAATTATAGTTGTATTTTAAATAATTGTAGCATAGAGGTTACATGTCTATTTAATAACAACAGCAGCATCAACAGTAAAAAATTCAAATATGCATTCAGAGATTGTTAAAAATTATTTCGCAATACGGAAATTTAATGCACTTTTGAATACTGTTTTATAAAAACAAATATTACATGAAAGTGTAACATTAAACCTTTTTGTTGTTTGGTTACACCGAACACCATATACTGCATTTGCATTTAATAACATGTTTAATAAATACATTTATGAATATAGAGCCATACGCAATGGTAATGGCCGACCCTAATGGGTCACGGCTTATTCCACATTACATTTTAAAATCAATTGATGCGTATGGAATGTGAATGCTATTTGGTATGGAACAATGTCACACATTGGTATTCATACTCATATTGTAGCTTACCCTTCATTATCACTTTCATCGCTGTCATCCCTGTATTATCGTGATGGTGGGATACTCCACAAAAAACTTGTGTAAACTAGACAATATTGTAGATTGTTATAATTATTTAATTGCAGCTTTACTCAAATGCCATAATCACCAGAATTATCATATCGTATTTATATGTCGTGGTTTACTAAAATATCCATTTAAATTGGAGAAGGCTCTTTAATACCAGAATTAATATCAGACTATACGAGTTTACAGTAATTGATAGCAAATCAATGAATATTGTCGTCATTTACTACTAATAATGCAATGCATATCACACACGGATTATAGTATTTAGTAGGAGGTATTTTGTTTGCTTTTTTGATAAAGAGCCTTTAATAGCACATAGTGAAAACATATTTTAATAGAAATGGATAAATTACTCAATAAATATAATTACGCTGCAAAATTTAATTTAAATTTTACTTTTTTATATGTTGTTAAATTATAAGTATTGTGGGCAAACTTTACAAATAGGATATAGTGGGGAAAGTTGACCCACTTTTGTGTAGTTTTACATTTAAAATCAAAAAAGAATGTAAGATTTAATGAATCAAAACAATATTAAGACATTACTAATTTACTTAATTTGCCTTTATCCTCCATTAATGAGATATGGGATAGCTTCTCATGTTATTGCAAATTAACACGCTCTCAATTTTAAAACATACATAACGGCTTTTATTGCGAAGTTTCTCTCGACAACACCGAGGGGGCCTGCCAATAGAAATGATCTACAACCGAAATATGACAATATCATAGTTAAAATTTTAAGTCAATTTCATATTTCATAAGTAAATGTTCAAATAGTGCTGAGAAACAATAATCGAAGACTCACAATACAATACACACAAACAACAACAACAACTTTAAAAGGTTTCTAAATTGATATTTTATTGCATATTCTAAAATGATTCAGTGTAAATTAAAATGACATTGACCATTGTTTAATTACACAGTGCAACAGTGAAAAAAATACAAAAACGGGATAGTATAGGTTCGATTCCACTATCGAAGGGTAATAAAACCCTATACTCAGTTTGGCGAGATTGGTGACCAATTTTTTTTATGGGCCCCTAAAGATTCCCAAAATCAGTGAGCCCCATGAAAAAAGGTGTGATCAGTTTTTGTCCAACAGCTAACTCACACTTCGTGATAGCGCTAAACTGTATTCGGCAATAATGTAGCTGGGAGTTTTGCGCACTAACTTTATTAACAAATTGTGCCAAAAGGGTTGGTTATTCCTGCCCTTTTTCAAAAAAAATTGAAGAAGAATTTATTATTTTTTCACTTTTTTGAGCATTACTTTGAGGGAGTCCACATTTTTCTCTAACACTGTTCGCCAAAATTGTAGCCCTGGTAAAGATAAACAACTTTCGTAAACATATCAATCCAATCTGAACGTGTCTAGGCAACCTAAAAAGCTCATAAAGTCCACGTTGATACCGGTTTTTCGAACCTTATAAGCCAGTAACGTGGTTGAATATCAACCGATTTTAAATTTCTCAGTGGATTTAGAAAGAAGAGACTGCTGCCCTTCCAACCACATATATAGTTATATTGGTAACTTGTCATATCTGTTTGTTTTTTGCCTCGAAATTTCAAAGTTATGTAATTTTTTCACTACTTTTAAGTTTGATGATGTTTGTAGCATCTATTTTACAAGGACACCCTAATACTTACTACTTTATTCAGAAAGTGAACGCTTTCACGAGTTAAACGCATACTTTTTTTTAAAAAATCGGTTAACAGCTAGTTAAGTTATTCATGTTTTCCGAGGGACGCATCTTACATAACCTATGCTAAAATCAAAGTTGAAGTAATTAATAACAAAACCAAAAGAATGCTTCTTCTTCAACTCTTTGATTTTAGTATAGGATATGAAAGTTACGTCCCTCGGAAAACATGAATAAATAAACTTTATGTTAACAGGTTTTTACAAACAAGCATGCGTTTAACTCGTGAAAGCGTGCACTTTCTGAATAAAGTAGTAAACAATAGGGTGTCCTTATAAAATAGGGGCTACAAACATCATAAAACTTAAAAATAGTGAAAAAATTACAAAACTTTGAAATTTCGAGGCAAAAAACAAACAGATATGACAAGTTACCAATATAACTATATATGTGGTTGGAAAGGCAGCAGTCTCTTCTTTTTAAATCCACTGAGAAATTTAAAATCGGTTGATATTCAGCCACGTTACTGGCTTATAAGTGCGCAAAGGTTCGAAAAACCGGTATCAACGTGGACTTTATGAGCTATTTAGGTTGCCTAGACACGTTCAGATTGGATTGATATGTTCACGAAAGTTGTTTATCTTTACCAGGGCTACAATTTTGGCGAACAGTGTTAGAGAAAAATGTGGACTCCCTCAAAGTAATGCTCAAAAAAGTGAAAAAATAATAAATTCTTCTTCAATTTTTTTTGAAAAAGGGCAGGAATAACCAACCTTTTTGGCATAATTTGTTAATAAAGTTAGTGCGCAAAACTCCCAGCTACATTATTGCCGAATACAGTTTAGCGCTATCACGAAGTGTGAGTTAGCTGTTGGACAAAAACTGATCACACCTTTTTTCATGGGGCTCACTGATTTTGGGAATCTTTAGGGGCCCATAAAAAAAAATTGGTCACCAATCTCGCCAAACTGAGTATAGGGTTTTATTACCCTTCGATAGTAGAATCGAACCTATACTATCCCGTTTTTGTATTTTTCAAAAAGTCGTCATTTGTTGCATAGTGTTATATGTGATTTTTTAAGTAGAAAGTTACCTATAAAGCTTTGCTGGTAAAATTGATATTGTGTTTCTCACACAGCAAACGCAACTTGTCGTCTTCAGTTTAATACTCCACAATTTTTATACAATCTGCATTGGTATGTATATGAGGGCTTATTTATGTGAATCGTAATGAAATATTTCAATTCTGACACTCAACACCATTTAATTTTTTGACTTGTGCACATGTTGTTGTTGCACTAATGTGAACATTTTTCATTTCAAGCATATCATTGAATTTCAACTGCAAAATGTTTTCTTTTGCTTGGCAAAATTCAATTTCCCCAAAGTCATAAATAACAATAATTGAACAAAAATACATTTCCCAATATGAAGTTTTTTCGAACAAGGCTCAAAAAATTAAGGATTCCAAGAGCATGTATTCAGAGCAATGTGACAATTGTAGGCATGCATATGCAAAGCACTTCTAATCATATACGAAATGAAATTTATGGAAATTGATGCAAGTGCTCTGGCTGAAAAATCCGTACTTAATCATAGTTGTACTTTGGAGAGATATGCAGTCACATAGTGAGAACTATACAATGCCAGTATACAGTTTTAGGTCATCTCGTACAACAAAATAGAGACATTTATGTGGTTTGGACATTGGATTGCCTAGTGAGGAAATGTGTGATGCAAGTACATATCACATCAATTAATTTTTAAAAATTGTTTGTTGCTCAGTAATCCATAAGTAATCACAGATAGACTTTTAACTTTTTAAGTAAAAATGTTATATAACAGTTTTTCAGCGCACTTGTACAATTTTTGGAATACATTTAGCAGATCTTGCGGGCATACAAGCAATGTGTACCAGTGTCTGACACCAAATAACTTCATATATTCAATAATAATACATATATCCCTTTGTTTATTATAAATGCCTTAATTATTCCTACTATTAAAGCTCAATTTATGAAAGCATCCCTATTCATGCCCAGCTTTTGTTACAAATTCCAAACATTTATTTGTATATCCAGTGAGGTTTCATATCACAGCCTTAGGCAAAGCCATTTTCAATTTATCGATGTTGCTAATGCAGAACAATCAGTAATGAATATTTACTATAGTATTATAGCTGTCAAAGACATAAGCGGAAAACTGCAAATTATTGTATTAACGGAAATTAGTATGCCATAATATAAATGTATTAATTATGCTGCACAGTTATGTTATAATACTTGTAAGCAGCAATAAGGCTTAAGCAATTACAAAATTGTTATAAATTATGGAACAATTGAAAGCACTTTGAAATGAACATATTAAACAAAATTTATTTCACACTGATTTTTGAATGAGAAACGGTTTCGAAGTGTACAAAGATTAATGGAGATAAGCAGACGACAAACAATGGCCTGCAATCCGAATATGGGCAGCTACACTCGTAACCGTATTATATACAGATTATTAAACATTTTGCGATAAATTTAGGACACATTAAAAGAACATGGATGTGTTGGGCGGTTTTTATGTCATTATTTTCTATAGGTTTTTTTTACTAATATCCAATAATAATTTCTGAAATGGCCTCCGCGCCTATGCCTTATGAACTCCATCCCATCGGTCAATTTTTGCATTACCTTCTCGAACATAGCCCGGTCTTATTTCGTCAATAGTGCGGCGAATGTTGGCTTCTAAATGATCTATCGTTGCTGGCACAGCATTTGACGTACCTCTTCAAAAAGTACTCCAAAGGCGTCATATTACACAAACGAGGTGGCCAATTCATAGGTCAATTTCTTTAGATAATTCGATCACCAATCGTTTGGCTTAACATGAATCATTTGCCTGTAGCGTTCGCCATTCACGGTAATAGTGCCACCAAAATGAGTCTCATCTCTGAAGATGATTGAACAATGCAAATCTGGTGCAACTTTTAGGTAATTCTCAACCCATTCAAAGAATAGTTTTAATTCTTGACGGACTGAGGCGTACGTACTGAGAGGGCGTCCAATCGATAAATTCGAGTCCTCTGTCACACTCACGACGATGGTGTTCTTCATCTTTGGAGGAATATTATCCTAAAAAGGAAATGGGTTCACGAATCTATCCATAATTTTGGTTTATAGCTGCTGAGATGGACAATTATGCGAAATTAAAGTTGATGATTCCTCGAAAAAAATTTCAAAACTTCAGCTGTTGCACTAAGTGTCATTATAATATCTGAACAGAATTAGCTGAACTACGAACTAGGGTATTCGGAAACAATATAGCAAACACAGAAGCCCTGCAGAAAATACTTGTACGACATAGATTCATAGAACAGGTTAACTGGCTGAATAGCTAGTCAGTAATTGCTATAGGACATTTGTAACACAATCAGCTTTATTAGGCTAGACAGTGTGCTGTCTTACAACCTACCTAAACGTACGTATCCTAAGTAAACAACTCCCATCAGTACTTCATTTGTCGGAATTTTCCACATATTTCCTGGAAACTTTATGGTCTCAGAAAAATTTGCTCTATATCATACTCCAGTTTTATACAAGATAGCAACATAAACAAATACCACTCTTGTTTAACCAAAAAGCTTTCTCTATTACACATTGTATGCAGATGTATTCCAAAAAAAATCCTTTGCTTTAGCTTACTTACGAAATAAGATGTGTAACCATCGTTTTATGTCTTTACACTTCAGTTTACGCTTTCGCACCATTCGGATTTAAATTCTGAAGAGTTTCTTTTTTTTTGTTCTCGTAACTGCCACACTTGAATATGTCGGTTTTCAAAAGACGAAAAAAAGGAATATAAATTTACGTCATCTGTTATTAATGTTGTCCCTAAGGTAGCTTGAGTTATATTCCTTTTGCTGTTGCGGTGTAACTGGTAACCAGAAAAATTCTCATATATTGCACACCAAATGTGAGTTGAATGTGAGAATATTTATAAGAAAAAGTAGATGAAGGAAATTGAAATCTTACACCGATGCTGGCAGGTGTTGAATAAATTAATAGAATATAACTATTTGAGGAAAAAAAGTTAAGTTAATGTGTGTGTGTAAAAACGTCGATAGTGGATTATGTGATTGAATGATAGTGTAATAGTGAATGTTATACGCGTAAAATCAAATGGAAATTAAGGCAATACAAAATACAAAAAATGCATTGAAAAATTTAAATCTTAATAATACAATAATTACTGCAATATTATCTACAAGTCATTGCCCAAGCCGGAAAAACTGGTTAACTCACTGCGAAAAAAATGTGCTTTTTCTGCCCTCTTACAACCATTTTAAGTCCTTTTATCGTCAACATTGATATAATGTTAATAAATAAATAAATATATATTGTAAATCTAAAACATTATGCTCCTCTTAAAGTCGTTATTCGCACTGGTGTTGTTGCATAACTAATTAAAATACAAAACTACACTGAGTCTGTCCCCCTCTTCCTCTCAGCCAGCACCTATGTTCAACATACCATATTCTACTGCAAATATCACCCCTCTGCGTTTATATAACGCAATAAAAATATATTTTTACCATTGTAGAGAGGCGAAGAAAATGCAATAATGTGAACAACTGTCGAAACTTTTTTCAGATTTTTGCTTGCTTCTTGTCTGTGTGCTCAGTTAGCATTTTCTAAATGTTTGCTTGCTTGTATGCTCTCTCTTATTCTATACGTCTTTTGCACAATTGTTTGAATTTGAATTGCGTATAGTTTTGGCATACAGCGCAAAAACGGCACTCAAGGAAGACATCATGATACTTTTGTTTTCACTTAGTAAACAAAATGTTACTCTTTTTTGTCGTTGCAAAACAATGACATTAACAAATAAGAATCAGAAAACAAATTCAACTTTAAATGTACTTCGTTTTTGTTTTTTGTGTCTGCACTTTGTTTTGTGATAATTTTTCCTGACATTATAATTAAGAAATTGTTTAAATGCAGATTAGCTATGGAATAGTGTTATATGGAAATTCTTAGTAACGACTTTTTTACATCGCGGAACCTCTTATTTTGTGAGGTTCAGTAAAAAAATGCTGGAGGCAAAAAATGGTGGTGGTGGGGTCAGGTTTAACCGTCCCGCATTGGGGTCAAAGTTCAGAAAAATTTGAAAAAAATGTACAACAGTCCTCCTAACTACCATGGGGTTGTCGTTAGGGGGTTGGGATGTATGGCAGACCTTCATGAATTTCTTTTGCCAACATTTTCTCCGAACATACTTACCCCCTATCTCCACTCCTTCGGGGGGCTCCCGTACAAATTTTTAATTACCCCCTTATTACTCCGTATAATGTTCCCGAAGCCCTAACTTCACTAGGGTCACCCCTAGGGGGTTAGAATGTATGACGGATCTCCAGGAAAATCTTTTCTGAACATTTTCTTCGAACATACTTACCCCCTATTTTCTCTCCTTAGGGGGGCTCCCATACAAACTGCACCAAAACCCTCCCTCAATATAAGAAAAACCGCCCTACCTATCCAGGTGTTGTCCCTAGGGGATTATGATGTATGGCGGACCTTCATGATTTTTTTTCCCCAATATTTTCCCCAAACATACTTACCCCCTACCTCCCCTCCTTATACTGGCTCCCATACAAACTGCACCAAAACCCTCCCTCAATATGAGAAAAACCGCCCTACCTATCCAGGTGTTGTCCCTAGGGGATTATGATGTATGGCGGACCTTCATGATTTTTTTCCCCCAATATTTTCCCCAAACATACTTACCCCCTACCTCCCCTCCTTATACTGGCTCCCATACAAAATACACCAAATATTGGGATGAATCAAACCAATTTATTTTTATCGTGCGACGGATATTTCTTGCGATTGGCATCGACGACCTGAAGCAAGAATTGTTTCTCATTTTCGTTTCGACATAAAACATTGTTGTAATCCTGCATTAATTTGACACCTCTCTCTGCAGTGTCGTTAACAACATGCAAGGTGCTTACGATCTGCTTCGCTTTGTTGGTAGTCTTCCGGTTTTCCCAGGTTTTTGGATCGGTTGAAATTAACTCATTTGGTAATCCAAAGCGATTGAAATAATTTAACTCAGTGCCGGAGTCGGTGTATGGCCTTTTGTTAGATTGGGAAATATCTGACCGCGTTCAGGCCATTTCCTTCGATACAACTTCAACAACACACTGGCTCGTTCAAGGTGCGTCACTCATTCCTGAACAGTTATTGGAACGAGATCTTTTATACTTACCGTGCAGACATCATATTTAAACTGGTATTGAAAGAGGTGTTCGATGCCAAATTCGGTAAAACGTCAGCTCCAGGTGTACCTTTGTTTGCTCGATTTAAATGTGATTGGGAAATGATGAAAGACAAACAATATACCAGTGGCATAACAGACGATAAAGTCGCTATGAAAATACCTGTTAATGTTCTGATTGAAGTCAAATCATTTTGTTTGGCTCAGCTACAAGAGAACCATCCCAGAGCAGACTACAGAGAATTCCTGCAGATCGTTTTATTATTTCTTGGAGAAAACATTCCCAGTTACCATTTCCAGCACTCCAGGACCTACCAGCCATGCCCGATGGATAGACCAAGGCCATATACTGCATAAAAAATGTTTCTATTTCGAAAACATTTCAATTTAACCGAAATTTAATTAGAGAAGCTTCGCGGTCTTTGCATATTTATCGTGACACTTTATGTGAAAGCTTGGTTGGGAGCACCACGGCTGTCGAGGCACCCAATCAAGACTTCAATTTTTTAAAAGCGGCAGTCGCTCAGTCAATTGATGGAAATGTGTCACAGAAAGTGGTGTATAAATTGTGCAATCACCTTTGGTACATCAGTGCTGAAGCTGTGGCTCTTGCACTATTCGATAAAAACGTTTCCCATAATATCAAGCAAAAAATGGCGAATGTAATTCTTTTCATTCAAGAAGACGACGAAAACGTAGAATCTCAATCTGATGACGAGGAAAACGAGGGAAAAGGCACTGAGGAGGAAGAGAGCGAGGATGAGGATGAAAATCAAGGCGTTAAATTCAGCTTGTTCACAGTTCAGCTATTGTTGTCGGCTCCAAGGCGTGATAAAAATTGAATTGCATTCGAAACAAGTGAAAGAATTCATTGCAAAACAGATTTGAGCCATTTTCGTGACGAGAGACAACAGTTAAATTATTCGATCGCTTTGGATTACCAAATGAGTTAGATTTCAACCGATCCAAAAACCTGGGAAAACCGGGAGACTACAACAAAGCGAAGCAGATCGTAAGCACCTTGCATGTTGTTAACGACACTGCAGAGAGAGGTGTCAAATTAATGCAGGATTACAACAATGTTTTATGTCGAAACGAAAATGAGAAACAATTCTTGCTTCAGGTCGTCGATGCCAATCGCAAGAAATATCCGTCGCACGATAAAAATAAATTGGTTTGATTCATCCCAATATTTGGTGCATTTTGTATGGGAGCCAGTATAAGGAGGGGAGGTAGGGGGTAAGTATGTTTGGGGAAAATATTGGGGAAAAAAAATCATGAAGGTCCGCCATACATCATAATCCCCCTAGGGACAACACCTGGATAGGTAGGGCGGTTTTTCTTATATTGAGGGAGGGTTTTGGTGCAGTTTGTATGGGAGCCCCCCCTAAGGAGAGAAAATAGGGGGTAAGTATGTTCAGAAGAAAATGTTCAGAAAAGATTTTCCTGGAGATCCGTCATACATTCTAACCCCCTAGGGGTGACCCTAGTGAAGTTAGGGCTTCGGGAACATTATACGGAGTAATAAGGGGGTAATTAAAAATTTGTACGGGAGCCCCCCGAAGGAGTGGAGATAGGGGGTAAGTATGTTCGGAGAAAATGTTGGCAAAAGAAATTCATGAAGGTCTGCCATACATCCCAACCCCCTAACGACAACCCCATGGTAGTTAGGAGGACTGTTGTACATTTTTTTCCAAAATTTTTCTGAACTTTGACCCCCAATGCGGACGGTTAAACCTGACCCCACCACCACCATTTTTTGCCCTCCAGCATTTTTTTACTGAACCTCACAAAATAAGAGGTTCCGCCGTATAAAAATCGAGAATTCGCGCACTATTCCATAGCTAATGCAGATGTTGCAAATTCTTAAAGCGTATGAGTGATGTTGAACGTGGGCAGACATTTTAATACTTATAACGTAAAATTTTATAATATATTCATGAGGACATTAAAAGAAAAGTATATTTGTTCTAGTTCGAAGAGATGATAACTTGAATAAGTTTCCGAAGTTATGCAGCGATTATAATGCCAATGGACACCATGCATAACATGCAAACATCATGTATAATTATATTGTTGCATTTTAAGTGGGTTGTAGGTAATATATAAAGTGTGGTCTAGCCAATACCCACGATTGTTTCGTTGGTTGTGTAGCAAGTGGCACTATACTATTGGAACCACAGGTCCAGGTCCATAATTCCTATATCTATATATATAAAATGCTTGGGTGACCTGACTGAAATTTGGAATGTATGTTTCTTTTATGACGTAGGCGCGCACTAAGAAGGGATTTTTGGAAATTCGGACTGCAAGGGGTAAAATGGGCTTGGTACCGACCCCATACAACTGAATTTGAAAATGGCTGTATCTTTTAAACCATTATAGGTACGAAGTCGAGATTTGGTACCTATATCGGTAATAGTAAAATTGGCTAAATAAATGGACCGATTCCAATTGAATTTTCTTTGTGTGATACTGTCCATAGAGCCCTCTATCATAGCTGCATGATAACGTAATTAGACAAAGGGGCGTGACACCGCCCACACAAACGAAAATTCAATCGGTCTTATCTCAAGAGCCATTAGAGGTATGAAGATGAAATTTCCTACATATGTTACTGATATAAAGAGGATTACGTCTTGCTGGAAAAATGGGCGGTGCCACGCCCCTTTTAAGTAACCGTAGGGCTTTTTGTAGGCTACATGAAAACATACTTAGTCATAGGGGCGTGGCACCGCCCACACAAACCAACATTTAATCGGTCATATCTCAAGAGCCATTAGCAGTATAAAGATGAGATTTGCTACATCTGGAAATGGTACATGGGGATTACGTCTCGCTGGGAAATGGGCGGTACCACGCCCCTTTTGGAGGAATTGTTATGTCGGTCATATTAATAGAACGATTGTTATAACATTTCCATAATCTATATATTTAAAAAATGTTAGCCAATATTTTAGTTGCGCAATGTGAAGTAATTTTTGAAATTAGACCTTGACCTTTTAAAATTCGTACTTTTAGGGATAATAAGGGACTAAAGCGGTACAATCAGTCAGACCAATTGGATAAAGCTTCAATCACATAAATGGGGTGTTCGTTCGTTATATTCATAAAAAGATTAATTGTAAGTACGGGTGAAGCAACGCGAGCCGGGAAAGCTAGTAATATATAAAAATGGTGGCAAAAATGTATAGTAATTCATCAATTGAGAACGGCTGGGCCGATTTTGCTCAAACTTTTTTTCAGTTGTTCGTTATTGCCAGGAGAAGGTTTGTGTGAAAGAAAATTTTGGGAAAATTTTTCGAAACAGTGGGAAAATTGGAAAAATCTAATATTGCTTTTTCGTATGGAATTTTGTATGCAATTGTTACAGAAAGGCTTTTCGAATAGAAAAATGGAAAATTTTTTTTGAAAAAAGCGGAAAATTCCGGAAAAATTCAAAAATTTTAAATTGGTTTTTCGACGAAATTCTGCATTTTATAAAATAAAAAAAAATAAAACAATTTGGTTGAAAACTCGGAAAATTCCGGAAAATTCCGGAAAACCTAGATTTTTTGTACAAATTTTGCATTGTATCGCTTGATTTGATAAAAATTGATTATGAATTTTAGTTTAAAATTTTGTGTGCAATTGTTCCGTAGTGGCATTACGAATGGAAAAATAAAAAATTTTTGTCGAAAAATTACGGAAAAATTTAATTTTTTTTAGACGAAATTTTGAATTTTATCGTGTGATTGATAATTTTGGACGATGTTAATCTGTAATATTTCGGATAATAGATAAATTTTGATCGAACAATTTCAAAATCTTCTGCATGAGAATAACGCATTGGTTCGATTGTTCAAAACCGCATTGAATACAATTCCAACGACCACAAAATCATTATTAGAGCAGACAAAAGACCCTTTGGTTGCCATGCAGGACAATTCAATGCTCCCACTATAAATGAAGTCGCAGTGGTGATTGTTGGGAAGAATGTGGAATCACGTTCTCAAGCTTAGACAACTGAGACATGACTCATCAGTCATATGATGCACTTTAATACCCGTTGATGTTCTGTCGTGGAGATGATGGCTATCACCTCAATTTAAAAATGGTCAATAGAACAAAAGGTTTGTTTACAAGTCATCACTTCTTTTTCATTCTCCATTTAAGTTCGAATTTCGATCTTGAAATTAACTTCTGATCGAAGATATGTGCGTGCTCATGTGCGGCAGTCTACTGTCGAAATTGGAATACCAGCGTAAAATCGTTCGATGCACGATGCATTCAATCGCGAATTGCAACGAGATACATCATTGATCGAGATAAGCTGACTGAAAGAGTCCGAAAAAATGTCCCGCCATTGAATGCCGAGCAAACGAACGTGTACGATTCGCCGATGGAGTTTGTTGATTGTGGAACGGTTGGCATTTACTTTATCGATTCTCCTCCAGGCAAGACATTCGTCATTTCTTTGATTCTGGCCTCATTTGGTCAAGATCGCAAATTCCGTTGGCTGTTGCATCCGCTGGTATTTCTGCCACATTTTTGAAACGCGGTCGACCTGCACTTTCCGCTTTGAAGCTGCTGATGAATCTTCTCACGGATGACAAGCCAACGTGCAGCGAAATTGTTGCGAGAATAAAAAATCATTATTTGGCATGAATGTACGATGGCACATAAACGAGTTATGGAGGCAGTTGACCGAGGTGATTCGAGATGATTTGGTGTGGCTACAGTGTTTGCGATGGCAATCAATAAATCGCAAAACCCATCAATGAAAGTTTGTGGGGTCAATCTCGAATTTCCCTGCTTTTCACAAGATCAGCCGTACGTTGTCTGTGCGCGTATTGGCAAACCGTTTTCATTGTTTGTTTTTACGCCGGAAAACAAATCGAAAAACAATGTTAATCAGATCGCTCTTCACCGCTCTTCACTAATTTTGATTAAATTCAAATAAATTACATTACAACTTGAACTAACTGTGTTTTACTACACCCCTGGAGCTTATCTGAATTCGTTACCTTAGGAGCGAAACGAAGTTTGCCGGGTCCCAAGTTGTACGACAGAACAACGTTTGCCGGGTCAGCTAGTTTATCTATATAATTTGTACATATTTCCACTTCAATCATCACAACCTGCACAGCAACTACAGCCACAGCAATAGAGACAGATACCATGATTGCTGTAGATGGTAGAACATATTTACTCTGTGTGCTCTTTATAGTAACGAATAAAAATGATGAGATATTCCAGAGACCAAAACTCACTGATGTTTTATGTCAAGGTGTAGTTGGTTTAACTTTGAGAGCAGACAGTAAAATGTCTGGCGTGGTCGTCCGTCCCCGTTGTGCGGTCACATGTCTGTTTCTGAGAATATTAATTACAAATTTTCGGTTGACTTCAAGGAATGACATTGTGCCAGGGACAGATGGATGCAATACATGTTAATTTGTTTTTTCCTTTGGAAAATAGGGTAAACAAAGTGGTTGCTTTATGCTATCAAGTGGTAAGGTTTTGGTAAGGTATATAAGTAAAGTTAAGAAATGCCAAAAGCAAAACAATGCACAACAATGAGTGATAGTAGTTTTTCCACATAAAATATTTGTAACCAAAAGAATGTTTCTGGTGGATAACTTTTGTACCATTTAGTTAATGTGCTAAGGGTAGATGTATAGTCATAGCTGATTTTTCACATAATCTTGTTACTTTTATTCGATCACAATATTTTTTATCTAATTTTATGTTTTTGGAGAATTGCCAAATAACGGTGCACATTTTTTTTTCCATTTATCTAAATTTTATTTTTATTTTAAACTAAAAACCATTATTTTTGTTAAGTTTTGTCCTTAGTTTGCCATATATTGAAGACAAATTGAACGATATTTGAGATGATAACAACATTCATCTTTACTTGCAAATAAATACCAAAAATGTCAGTCACCATCAAGCTTAATATAACACCAACTAGGCAACGCTTATTTAACTCTTAATGACGAACCTAGTTTTGCAACTCCCTCACCCTATGTGCTCTGCATGGTGATGGAGATAATATCAACATTAATTAAAAACTCAAAATATTGCTAAAAGTCAAAGCTATTTTTTTCAGTTACCTTACATCATACCCCTCACACCTCAAGTTATTATACCGCCGTTCATTTGTTTAGTGAACCGTGTTTATGTCGTAAAGCATCACTTCACACCGAAAATTTGTCGCTACTAGCCACTAACGTACTGACGCCACGATAGACCAACAGACAAAGTTAGAAAATCCGTTTACTAATTATGCTAATTAGTTGGGAATTCCACCTTAAAACCCCACCCCATCGCTTTTGAGTGAAACATAGATTCTGTAAAACTTAAAGCAACAGCATCATTAACCATCGACCAAGCGAGTAAAGGATGATAAATACGGAATGCAAAATGACTACACAGAAACAAGAAGAAGATGAAGCTAGCTGGCACCTATGAAAAGTTATACGAATTCTATAGAAAGCCGGAAGGATATTTATTTGATGATTATTTTGCCGCGCTATTTGGGTTTTTGCGTACTTTGATGTTGCTGGGGCACTTTAAACAAATTTATTTAAGTGGCATTTTGGAAGCCAACAAAGCATTTACTGTTCGTGAAAATATTAAGACTATAACGAGGCAAATGTTTGTGTCTGCTTATTAGAGAGGGAAGAGAAGGGTAAGAAGTGAAGCTATGTAAGCTATGTTCGTGTTTATATAATTACGGTAAAGCGTCAAGGATAATTTACAATAATTGGGGAATAATTAAATTAACTTAGGGTGCTGTTGCCGTTGTATTATACAAGGTGTCAACAAAAGTGTCAAGGAAGTATGAAAGGATATAACATAAATATGAACTGAGAACAAAGGTGAATCTGAGAGAGGAAAAAAGCACAATATTAATTTTATATACAGAAAGAAAGTAACAGCTACGGGTTTGTTTGCATTTTAAATTGGGTTAGATTATTGTCACAGTCAACTATAGCGCTTTGATTGGTAGTCATCTCTATTTTGAAGGGGGCGACTTCTGAGTAGTCAAGTCAATCGGTATGTGTAGTTGATTCTTCAGGAATCAGGTATTGTATGAAAAAAAAACATATCAACTCACACAAATGCAGAGGTTGTGTTTAATACCATTCATAGAGTGCAAACGTAACTTTTTTTTGGATTACTGTCAGTATTTAGCTCATGTAGCTGATTATTCATATGACGTCGATACTCTCTGTTAACGATGATATGCCAATATATTTTACGGAATATTTTCCTCTCGAATGCTGTCAGAACCGATTCGTCCACCCAGGATTATGTGCCATACATGAAGACATGTAGAATCAGTATCTGGTATAGATGAAGAGAGGGGGCTCTTATATTAAATCGCTCGCTTGGTACGTAATAGCATCTATTTGCAAGCAGGATTCGAGAAGTCACATCTCGCAGTTTTCGGCCGATGATGTCTAAAACATCAGCTTACGCAAGTAGTAAACTGCTTTTGTTGAATATCGTGCCACTCGTGTTTACTGCAGCTTTCCTCATTACCATCTCCATCACTAAGTCAAAAAAGTCACACGATAGGTTGTTGCCATGTTTTTGGCCTAATATAGAATGGGTCAGTATCGGACTTTTTAACGCAGCTTTGTTGTTGCACTTCGACAAATCCTGTAAAAGACCCAAGAGAATCAGATCGACACGTACCTTCTTTTCGTCGACAATAAAGCTGCCTTCAATAGACCGATACGGCAGAAATTGTTCGGAGCCATGGTCAGTTTTTGATTTACCAAATCTAAAGTCACTTGATAAGTCCCGATCAGGTTGGATAACACGGCTCTATGAAAAATGCCCCAAATGCAAAATGCCCCAAAAAAAAAAAAAACGAAAAATTACCCAAAAAATTTCCATATAAAATTGGGGAATTTTTCATATGAAAAATCCCCCATAAATTTTGGGGAACTCTTCATTTATTTTAGGTAAAATTTCGTTTTTTAATTTTGGGTAATTTTTCATATGCAAAATGACCCAATTTTGCAGATATGAAAAATACCCCAATTTTTTTTCATATAATCGGTGCCCCCACCGCATTCGTCTTTTAAAAATGCTAGATTTGTTTAGAAGAATATTTTTTGGGGGTATTTTTCATAAATTTTGTGGGGTATTTTTTATAATTTTTGGGGAAAATTTCGTTCTTGAGTTTTGGGTCATTTTTCATTTTTTTTCGCCCAATTTTATTTTGGGTAATTTTTCGTTTTTTTTTTTTTGGGGCATTTTGCATTTGGGGCATTTTTCATAGAGCCGGATAATACATCTTTTATTACGACGATTCCAATTCCAAGTATAACAATTTCTACGAACCACTCCGTATGAAAAAATAATTTTTGAACTATCTGCTAACATCCCTTTAAGTCCTCTCGTACGTCATATTTCGTCTGAGCCAACTATACGGAATTTATTGTCACCTATTTGCCATGAACGAAAAACGTGTTGAAATTTCGGCACAAAATACGATCCCATGCTAACACTGTCATATGCCAACAAAAAAAAGTGATTAAAAATATCCAGTGTACTGTCATGTCGGTGTTGCATATTTACTTATGCGGAATAGAAAATGGTCTGGAACAATTTTGCATATCAAGTAGATCTCTGCTATGACTTTGAGGATGCAGTAGTCTAGTTGAATGAAATATCAGCCACTGTTATGCCACTATAGTAATATATGTAATAGATTACAGTGATATGAGTACGGAGAGAAGGAGACAGAGAGAGGGGTGAGATAATTGTATTTACATTTGGATCGTTTATATCACATATTTTGATTTGAAATATAAACAATTGTGCTGACAGATAAAGTAAATAAAACTAAACTTTATTCTATCGGTTTTAGTAGAAATATAGAATAAGGACAGGGCATGGTCATAAAATCTATGGGCTTTAGTAGAAATATAAAGTAATGACAAGTATTTGGAACACTTTCAGATTCTTACTTCACTATCTAAGACAAACATCTCAAGTTCTAAAATTTCGAATGCTTGCTTAAATGCTAGAGGTCCACTTTAAATTCTTAAAAATCAATAACTGGGAGTTAAGCAATATCCACCAGCTTAAGGAAAAAGACCATAGGGTGTTTGTGTAAGTTCACCTGACTGAAATTTCTGAATATGGTTTATTTGTATAAGTAATACCAATAACATTTTGTGTTCTGGTATTGCAATTTCAAATTTCTCTTAATATCTGGTAACAACCTTCTCTAAGTTTAGTGTCATATTAATGTTCCATCCGTTTTAGTTTCTCCCTTTGTGCTACTAACTAACTGCACATCACAAGCAATGTTTATCCTATCAGTTTTCTACTGGTTAGAAATAATTAAGTAACTCCAAAGTTTGCACGACTTTTTGCAAATTACTTAGCCACTGAATAAATGTTGCTCGCAATGATTGAGATGAAGCAAGAAAACGTAAACTTGGATGTGTTAGGAAGAAAGTTTGATCTAAATTTAATAGGGCATGGATAAAGTTTATTGTTGCTATTACTGCTGTAAGAACATCTGTTTAGAAAGGAACATGGACTATAGAATTTATGTGCGTGCTTTAGATTTTAGTTATATAAGCCATAATGCTTTGCCAGTGATTATTTTATTGTATGGCTTAGAGTTTATATGTTATGGTATTGATGAGTCAAGCAACAACAATGAACGTGGAGTTTTTTTCTTTTTTTAGGTATAAGAGTTACTTAATAAGAACATGAATGGTGTTTTAACAAAAGTTTTTGCAATTAAGAGGCTTACACATTTAGAAGTTGCCATTAGATTAACATCAAATTTATTTACTGATGTGTAGTTAACCATCGTAGAAAAAGTTGTGAGAATATCCAAAACTTTATTATGATTAGCATATGTTGCATGGTAATCATACCACTTATATAAGGAATTTTATCATATTTCGATGGTACACAGAAAAAAAACACAACTGTTGTTAAGTAATTAAATATTATTGTTAGCATTCAATTTCGATTTATAACAACTTTTCCATTTGAACATGTTTGTAAATTGTCATATTGACAAATTTTCAACCACTTTTCAAATTTAACTAAAATACACAAATTGTAACTATAACAAAACTGTTTATTGTATTTACAATTTTGGTTGTTGGCGCCTTTTCAATTAAATATTTAATTGTATTGACGAAATGGTATTCAATATGACAACTAGTTTGTCGTAATTTTTTTCTGTGTAACAACTAAGTATTTGCAGCTGGTCTCAAAAAAAGTTACATTTAGGTCATGTGCGGTTTTTAGATAATTAAAAAGTTACTGCAACCGTTTCAGTTGAGAAAAAAGAGTTAGTAACAATGATTTTAACAAAACTTAATAATATTTTTTAATAAAGTTACTGCCAAAAAAAAACTACCTTACTGTTAACAACCATCATTAAACTTTATGTCAGCGGATAGATACCTAGGTATGTTTGCGTTTTCTCTCTAAGTGGCAAAAGTGGAGTCTTCCATCGCTTCAGTACCCTTAACTTCTTGTGTGGGTAGTAGACCGGGTCACCAAAAAAAATTTCCAAAGTCGAGGGCAAATATGTACTTTTTTGTTTTTGAATAAAACTGTATACTTCCAAAGTAAAATATTTTTGGTTTTTAAAGGGCTTTAATCCTAGGAAAAAATATTTTTAAATTTTAGGGGTATAAATCGCTCTAAATGAGGCCATCATTACAAGATGATGTCGTATGTCAGCGACATCTATAGGATAAATGTAGTACTTGTCGAGACCTATACACCGATGTCTTGTATGTTACGATTGAGCCACAAACAAAAAAAACAGTAACAAAAAAACGATTTTGGCTGTTTTTCCGGGGGGTGGGGGAGGAAAAAAATTTTTTTTTTTAAGTTGTCTCGAGGTGATCTTTAACATTTGCCCTCGATTTTCGAGAAAAAAAAAATTTGTATGGGGACCGACCCGGTCTAGTGGGTAGTAATGTGTAGGTATTGTGTGGTAGTCATAGGGTCAAAGGGTTTAGCGGAATCATACCAATGCTTCAAATCTCGCACCAAGCCAAGCTTCCCTGAGCGATTCTATAGCCGCATTTTACAGTTGCGCTGAGCGTTCAATTGAACAAACAACGAGTTTGATGTGGCGGAACTCCTGGTAATGAAGGGCATCCTGGAAGATGTTTTGTGCCTACGGGGAATAGTAGTGGCAGCCAAGGCCGTTGAGGCCGAGGGAGGTGCTTCGGAGAGAATCAAATTATTATTTGCCTTACCTTCTTGCTCAGCTGTAGGCACTTATAAACCTAAATTTCCGGCAAACTGGAGCCTTGTTGCGTTAGCAGCACATGAAGCAGGGGTTTCGACAGGATTACATCCCATCAGCACCTTCGGAGCCTTTGAGGTACGTTGTTCCGAAGAACCACTATCTACCAGGCTTGCATTATGACTGCCTTTTGACTGGGCGGTTTGGTTTTTGGCACACTAGTAGCAAATCGCCTAGCGACCCTCAACCATTCACTATGAGGACAGACGTTGATAGATTTTATATACCGGAACGACGACCTTTAGAATAACGGACAAAAGACTCCTAACAATAAAAATCAACGAAGATTAAAAAAATTGGATACATATTAAAATTTGTATGGCAACGGAACTCGACTACTTTTCCAAGTAACTCATTATTTGTGCACTAAGACAGAAATATTTTAAATACACAACATTTCTAACAAAATAAAAAAATAATACCGAAATTCCAACAAACGAGTTAGATTTGAGCATTTTTATGCTAACGACATGCCATTTCTCATACAAAACGTATGAACATACCCAGGTATATTGCTGTTGACGTGCGTTATCAGATCTGCTGTTGACATAAAGGTTAAATACAATTAGATGTATGAATATGTATTATAGCCCTCAAAAACAGTCCCCGCAGTTTACTTTTCAAAAATAATTACAATCAAAAGTTGGCTTGGTTTACGCCGTATGTCGCCTATTCAATCACTTCTCCCACTTTTTTTATATTTTGCTGAACATGGTTTGCTAGCAGCACCAACAGCCATCGGAGAAATTTCCAGCGGGTTGAAGGCGTAAGAAATATTCGCCACGATTCTTTCGTCTATTTTAGATGCAAGGGCGGGTAGTGGGACAGCGTCAACACATAGAACATCCGGCCAGGCAGCTCTTGGCTTAAGTTTAATGCCGGCTGTTAAACGAAGTTACAAGAGTTTCAGTTTCTGGGCATCAACAATTTATCTTAAGTTTTTTGAATATTATTTCCGATTACTCGTGCTATTTCCTTTTTGGTCTTGTACATATAATTGTCTACATAAATGCCTTTATGAACAATTTCTCTGTTTATGATAGTTTCTATTCACTGTATTGAGTTATAACGTTATATAATTACCTGGAGCATTGCAAACCATATCCATTTGTTAACATTGATATCATTTACTCCAAAAGTAGCTCTAGATGGTTTTCTACCATCCGGCATGATTCATACCTGTTAAATTTTGATTACGATTAGTAATCAATTACATTACATTTTAAAAGAATTGTAATGATTACACAATTCTTCATAAAGAATTTTTTAATTACTAATTGATTACGATTACAAATAATCTAAAAATAATCAAGATTACTGGAGATTACGAAAAAATAATCGAAAATAATCAAAAGTAATCAAAAAATAATCCGACTACTTTCAACGATTACTTTTGAAAATTTTTGATTACTTTCAAAAATTGGTCTTTACAACATTAAAAAAATCTAAACAAATAATTCAGATATAAACGTTTGCTTTTATAAACCAGTAAGAAAGTTTCAGTCGGTAAACCCGACTTACATATACCATCTCTGAAGTGGCCTGAAAGGTACATTTGTATGGAAGCTACCAGAAGGGGCGCACAGTGGCACCGCTCATAGAATCATATGAAAATTTCATATAAGTTAAAAAATTTTAAATTTTATTCAAAAGTTAAACATGTGTTGTCTCCATACAAAAGAAGAGAATATCCCCAACAACCCTCCTCGAAAGATATTAGCCTTAAAATACACCGAAAATATCGCACAAATACATGCATTAAAATCGATGTTACTAAATGGGACGGTATTTGGCGGTAAATTTTTTTTCTTAATTGAAAGTACAGACTCGGACCTTTCATTTTTTTATAGTTAGAGGGCTAAGCAAGGCAAAGCACAAAAAGTTTTTTTCCATCAAAAAGTGAAAAGTTTATATTTTTAGTATAATTTTTGATAAATTGTAATAATTAGTTTACTTTTCCAATTTCAATAATTTTTTTTTATAATAAAGTAAGTGCTATATTTTCATTAAAAATAAAACAAAAGCCATAGCTATAAACTTACACACAAAAAAAGTTCTTTATTTGGACAATAATTTTAATCTAATTTCATTGAATTATTTTCCGTTGACTTCTGTCAGTTTTTTACAACAAAATTTCACTTTTCATAAAAAGCTTTGTTGAATTATTCTTATCCAAATATTTTTTTACAAAACCACATCATTAAAATTTTGAAATAGCATAGTTTTTCCTCAGAAATGCCACTGTGCGGCGTGGATAGACTTCCTATTTTTTTTTTCCAAAACTTTATCCTGTTATAGCTTTACTTAATACAGAATTTGGATACGATCCCGTTTGGTGTAATGATATTTATACTCGATTTCTAAAGTGGGCGGAATGATGTATTTGTATGGGAGGTACCAAAAGGGACGTGGCCATGTAGCCCACTTGCAATACCGTAAGAAATTTCGGGGAAATATTAACTCGTGCCAAATTTCAAAACATTTGGTTACGTCTTTCGAAAGTTAACGTGCACACCAGCCGGACAGCCAGCTAGACAGACAGACAGACGGACATGGCTCAAACGACATAAAAAGTCATAAATCGAATTTGGTTCAAAGAAACCTAGGGTCTAAAGTGACTCCTTCTATGTGTTACACTTTTGGGTCGATTCAAATAATATAAACCCTTCTCCCTAAGGGTGATGGTATAAAAAGCGAAACGCGACAAACTTTTTTTTCATGATCTATGTCTCATATTGGTCATTACGTGAAAGTAGTAAGACTTTAAATTTTTTCCGTTTTAGATTTTTTATTATTTTTTGTATAGAATTTCTTAGGAAATATTTTTATTTTTTTTTCACAAATTTAATTATAACTGCAACTGTTGGTTATGCAGAAAAATCACTCTTGGTCTTATTCTGGAATTCTACTGAACAAAGTATCCGCCAAATGGTATCTGCATTTTGTTTTTTCAAAATATAACCCCGGATTCTAAATCAACGATATCGATAACCCGTTTAAGCACAATATTACTTAAATTCAAAACTTAGTTGAAAAAACTGTCCGCCTTATTGTATCCTCCATTTTGTTTTTTCAAAATTTTACTCCGTATTCGAAATTAGCGACGCCAAAACCCCTTTGGAAGTCTTCTTCATATTAAGGCCAAAATTTTGACAGACCTGACCAATGTGCATAGGCTCGAAAAAGTTGATGTTTTTAACCCCCAGTCTTATAGTTTGTCCAAAAACAATTTAATCCGTGGACCAAGAATCCCTGAAATAGTATTTACTATGCTGTATTGTCATTTGGTGTCCCATCGAAACCAGGTGTATATCACTATTGGTGGTTATTGAAGAGCTGCATTTTGCCTAATGACTCCGACGTCAATTTTAGTTTTTGATTTTCTTAAATCGTTTGTTACACCCTAAGTATGCATATTTCTGTTAAAATTCGTTAAGATCGCAAAAAAATATTAAAATTTTGCGTTTAAATTATGTATTTTTATTCATAAACAAAATTGTCTAAAAAGCTAAATAACGATATACATTCCGTTTCGATCGAATATCAAGTGACGAATCTACATAATGAATATCATTTTGGGAGAGCGGTAAGTTGCACGGAATAACAAAAAGTCCTCAAATTGTATTCACACAAACTTCAAACCTCGACGCATCGAGGGGTCCTATCTGATTAACAATGCTATCTTTTCACAAAAAATACTGCCAAAATGAGGAAAGCAAATTTCCTATCCCATAAATAATCAAACAGTTAAAGAAAATATTTTGCTTTGATATTGCAGTAAATTTTCATCAACTGCTTGATTTTACATGAATAGTTTAAATATTTATCAAAATTTTTTACAAGAAAATATGCGTTTTACACATGAAAAAATGTCTTTGAACCGTAAGTCAAGATTTTGAGACTATTAGGATACTTTTATAATAGGGTCATGTTGCACTCGACCAAACCTACAACCTGCAGTAGGTCACTCCCCAAGTTCCAAATAACTGTAATATAGTGTAATCTTACAAGAAAACGAAATAAACTTTTAGAAAAAATGTTCGTCACTCCATTGTTTATTGACATTCAATATGTATAAATGCAAGTAATTTTTAAAATAATCAAAAATTTTCAAAAGTAATCGTTGAAAGTAATCGAATTATTTTTTGATTACTTTTGATTATTTTTAATTATTTTTTCGTAATCCATGGTAATCCCGATTATTTTTAGATTATTTGTAATCGTAATCAATTAGTAATCGTTAAAAACCGAATATTATCGTATTTAATCATTACTTTACTTTTCAAAAATTTGTAATCTAATTACTAATGATTATGATTACTAATCATTATTTAACAGCTATGGCATGATTAAATACATCCAGACATGCGAAATTGTTATTGTCGTCCATTTTTTACCTCTCACCAAAGACGACCTCCATGCAGCTGCTCTAGACGTTAAAGTATTTGTGATCATCGTCTTACTTCAATACAAATGACGTTGGCACAAAATGCGGGCTACAAAATAAATTAAACGTGACCAAGATTAGAGCTGCAGACAAAACGGATAATAGTCTGTGCTAACGAGCAGGTAATTAGTTGGCGAGAGATGTGAAGGTTGAACGAATGCAAAACAAAAACTACATAACTTAAGCTTTAACTGATGATTTGTGCATAGTGATTGTAGTGGGTATAAGATGTATGGTAGACAAATAGTTTTGAAATTACAGTGGGAGTAGGAAATGTTCTTTGTGTTCATAAAAATCGAAATAAGTGGAAAATTCATTCAATGCGAAAATCTTATAAAATTGACCAACAAATAATATAGGGTGTATCATCTTTTGTGTTGGTATTTACAAATGTAATAAATTAAAAAAAAACAACCGTTTCCTAAACATACCATACCCTCTCTCTTAGAGATGAGGGTAGTTATAAATTATTTAATACGAGAAAAAGTGTATAGCTTTAAAAAAGGTGAGTTAGAGCTAGAGTTTCTCTCCCGGTATTTCACGGGCGGGAATTCCCGGGATTCCCGGTCAGTTTTAATTCCCGGTTTCCCGGGAAATTAAAACACCTTTGGCAGAGCAAATTTAAGAAGCTTTGAAGCAGCGAATTGAAGAAAGAAGGGACAAGAGACTTTATTCTTTAGTGAAGTATCTTAAAGATCCAACTTCATCAAGTAGTAGACTACTTAATTACTCGATAAAAAAAAGGGTTTACAATTTTAAGAAGCAAGTGGAAAAGCAACGGAAAATGTCACCATTTTATTGAATGCTTTTCTGACAATAAGGCGAACATCAGTTGAAAACGAGATAACGTTTTCAACAACAGAGCAATTTGTAAATAGAATTAGAAACAGACAGTCTGATGAAACTATTACCGCTCTTTCCGTTTCAAAAACGTATTTTAAAAATGGCAATTTAACTTTTATTTTTTAACTAATATTTTTATATACATAAAACGAATGTTTTTCGTTTGTTATGTTTTTGTTTTACTTGCAGCGTGTACTATGCGATCTCATATTGAAAAATTTAAAAAAATTAACATAGTTTGTCTTGTTTTTCTACTGCGCGAAATTTCCCGGGAATACCGGGAAATGCAAAAATTTTTCCCGGTTTCCCGGGAAATGAAAAGTCCGCGAAAAAGAGAAACTCTAGATAGAGCCAAAGTATCTTTAGAACAAATTCTTTCCAGGACTTTTTAAGACGATTAAGCCATATCTTTCAAAAAATCTAAACTAGAAGGCCGGACACGGCGGTTGTACCCTAATTTTGAGTTTTCGTGGGCCTTTTATAAAAATTTTTTTTTAATATTTTTCCCTCAAAGTAAAATCGATTTAATCTCATAAGCCCCTATGCTGGAGAAGGTAAACCCCTTCTGGTACCTCCCATATAAAATGACGCATTTTTTTGGAAATTTGGTCAGTTTAATTATTTTGGAATAGTAGACAAAGCATTTGAAAATCTAAATGTTTGCCACAGCCCCGCTGGTAGCTTACAAACAAATGACCGAATTAACGGTTTAATATGTACATGCATGTCTTATTTGTAAGTACAGCGAATGCATTATAATTTGTCTAAGGAGAACACTTGTGAAGATCTGTCTTAGAAATGAATATGTACTATATCGCCTGAGTTCTCCTGTATCTTCAATACAAATAAAAATGATAAGTTGATAAATAAATGACCTCTAACATCACATAACTTCCAAACGGTCATTTGTAGGATGTTGAAATTTAGTTAGTTTAAAAATTTCGGAATAGTAGACAAAAGCTCAGATAACCGCAATCATTACCACACCCGTTTTGGCACCTCGTACAACTACTATACAAATGATCGAATTTACACTCATAATTTTACATTAACATTTATTCATTCATTAATGACCCACAAAGTTCTACATGCATACCTTTTTTCTGTAAGTTCAATGAATTAAATAAAATTTAGCACAAGGTAAGAGTTTATAAAACGTTAACTAAGAAGAAAAAATGGGACACGTTATGCTGGCCCTGACTGTTCCCTTTATACAAAATATTCAATTCCGCGAATATTGATATTTTCTAATAATTACTTAAAAGAAACTCCAGAGAACATTGGAAATTGTTTACTTTTAACATTTTGTATTCATAGATAAAAGTTAAGAAACTGGAAGGTTTACCCCACCCGTTAGAAATTGTAACCTCTTTTAAGATTGTTGTGCGAATAAATTATATCTTTTGTTCTGTACATGTCTTAAAACGTCTGGCCATTCGAACGAAAGTCTTATCTCCAATCGTTTACGCTTCACAATGGGGCAAATAACCATATATAAGTTGTTTCATTTAAAAATCTTTCCAGTTTCAAAACTCGAGGCTGAAACAATATCAAACAATGGGTGGGGGTATATATCAGTCAGTTCACTTGACTGCATTTTCTGTACTGGTTTATATAACATTTTATAGGATTTTATGTCTCAGCTTTTGGAAAACAGAATTTAAACTAGTTCAATTAGATCTGTTGTTACTTTACTCCATGACGTATGAGCAACTTTTTAATTAAATGTTATTCATACGACAGTACCAAAGAAGTTAACTAATCCCAACAAATGCAATAAAACTAAAATCACTGGCTGACAAAACAATCTAATACATGTGTGTGTATGGTGAATGGAAAACTACTTTTGTATAAAGTTGCTACCACTAACACTTAAGCTGAATAATACAGCATTTATGACAAATTTAACATGATAACAGTTTTACAAAAATCCATTAGAAAAAACGATTATTTAAATGAAAATCATTTATCGTTGTCGAAAAACAATTTATTAAAATATGTTTGCCACTAGTTAAAATAAATTGGCTTGTATCATATTTTCATATTATGTGCACCCTGCTGTTTGACTAAGCAGTAAAAGATTTTCATTGAAACTGCATCTTTATATGATAAGGCATATCATTTACAACAAAACGATTTTCCATAATTGTAAAATTTTAATTACAAAATGTTTTTATTTATTTTCACCATATCTGCTGTTTGACTTACGACTAAATTTTGTATATATATGCTTGTGTGTGTTGTTATTGATGCATTTGACTTATAGAAATGTGAAATTATACAAAATCACAGAGTCATTTCACTTTTTCAGTTCTTCGTAACTTTATCCGTACACGTTAAAAGTTATGTAATACTTTACAATAGTGAATGTTTACATTACCAACACATTCCTTGTTGTTGTGTAGTTTAGTTGGCAATTTTTTCTATTATAAGATATGTGTGTAATCTCTCTTGTAAAAATATTTAAAAAGAAAATAAATACTATAACACAGATATCAACATAAAAAGACAAAGGATAGGTAACAGATATGTATCACAATGCAAACCAGCCTGAAAATGTATTTGTCATTTAATTAGTTTTCCCTCAGTTATGTCAGTTACTTATGTAATGAATGTAAAAGCTTTGCAGAAAAAATTTGTTACCTCAGTAAGTATTTTAAGTGGTTTCAATATTTTATGCATAAATCAGATAAAAAAAAAATATTATTAACGAGTACTTTCCTTTAAAATACTTCAGATTTACTAGATGACTACCGTGCTTCTATTACATACCCTTCCATACCTCAAATAGTAAATGAAAAACAGAAAAATATTATATGCTGCATACCTAACAAAACATGCATCGTCCACTTAGATGTCCAATGTATCCTGAGTTGATTATAAAAACGAATGACGTTATCAGTTCCCACACACACTCAATACAACACCATCCGTGTTGCTTTACATCAAACAACACCAAATCTTTACATAAAACTGGCAGCCAAATATACATTACAAGCCGCAATTATTTCATTCTGTCCAACTGTGAAATAAAATACTTCATTTTAAAATTTCTTGATTGCATTTAAAATCAATTGTTAACTATGAAATGGTAAAGCTTCTTTTTGGATCTCTCCGTAACAACATGCAAACCGCAACACATATTCATGTTGCGGTCTGCCAAAGCAATTCGTTATATGATACTATGCTGACTTTGTTACCCACTACTAGTATTAACGCCGACTTGGGATGAATGGGGAAAACATACTCTAGATTCACATGGATGTAATCTTCGATTACATTGAAAATAGGTATATTTTTCATATTACCTTGATATTTAAGTTTAACTTGATTTATTTTACGTTATAGTACAAGATATGGTCCGTGATCACATGAATTAATTTGCAACCGAAAGTTATTCAAGGTATTATTTTATTATTTAAGGATAAATTTGCAGTAGTACAGTAATATCAAGGATAGTAACACTGCAAAATGTACTACTGAAATACTACCTGATGGTATTAGAAAAAATATTGGATTTCTGATTACATAATGCAACAAATTTTTGATCCCGGCTTCTAAATAGTTGATCCTTATGTAAAATTTCACACTGAATTCAAATCTGCTCTCAGATATGTGGAAAGTAGAACAGATTTTGAAATATGTTCAAATTTCCATTTTTAGTGTTTTGAAAAGAGGTAGGTCTACTAAAATGCTATTTTCTCTGGATTTTATTCACCGGTTTTACTGAAAAATAAAAGATAATAAAAATATTTCTTAAAAAAACGATAGTTGATTAAAATCCAATTATTAATGACGAAGTTAAGGCACTTCAAAGTTGGATTTTTGTAAAAATGTTAATGATTTTTCAAGTTTTCGCTGCCTTTAATTAAGTTTTTTTTCCGTGTTTCCGTAAAAAAGGCTCCGGTTTCATACTATGACTTGATAGAATAATATGTTACAAAAATTGGTCATCGAAGTCGGAAAAAAATACTTCCGCATTTGCAGCATTTGGTGAAAAAACCCAATTTATTTTTATTGAAATTCCTATGTGACTTGTTTAACAAAAAACGTAGAGTTATGTTTCGGGGGACAAGCCACACAACAATTACTACTGCTCTCAAGCAGAGCTATGTGTACTTAATTGTGAATGTAGCGTTTAGTTTTCAACCGATTTTGATGACCAAGGGCAAAACATTTTTGTAACATATTATTCTATCATGCAATAATCTGAAACCGAAGCGATTTTTACGGAACCACGGAAAAAACTTAATTTAATGCAGCGAAAACTTGAAAAATCATTAAAATTTTTACAAAATTCCAACTTTGAAGTGCCATAATTTCGTCATTAATGATTGGATTTCAATCAACTATCGTTTTTTTAAGAAATAATTTTATTATATTTTATTTTTGTCACAGTTCAGTAAAATCGGTGAACTAAAGCCAGAGAAAATAGCAATTTAGTAGACCTACCTTTTTTCAAAACACTAAAAATGGAAATTTGACCATATCTCAAAATCTGTTCTACTTTCCACATATCTGAGAGCAGATTTGAATTCAGCGTGAAATTTTACATTAAAATGTATTACTAAATGCCCCGGATACAGAAATTTTGAAATTTTGTGACATAGTGTTATTAAATACATAGTTATGATAGTTGGCAACTACCGAAATAGCTATCTGCCCTGCCAGCTGTCAACATAATACATTTTAAACAAATCTTGTAAAAACAAACTCTATTGACATTAATTGCCAATAGTAAAATGATCTTTAACCGAACTATGAAACATTAGTCATAATTCATCAGATCAACTAAACAAAACAAGAAAAAGGTAAACAAAAACGTTATTGATTGTCCGTCCAGATCTCCAGATTGCACCCCTTCAACTTTACGCCACCCTGCATCGGACCATTGACGAGCTCAAGACAAACATTCTTGCCGAAATCAAAACGAAGCAAGAGATCACATTTTGTATTGGCAAATAAATACAATACACCTTCCAAAATTTTTTTTCAAAAAGTAGTCAACACAAATTGTTATACTCTTCAACATGCGCACGTATGCACCGAAGGGTATATCCTGTTTGTTCTTCTATTTGTAATGCCCATAAGGAGGCGTGGTAGATTAGAGAAATAGCTTAAGAGCTATCGTATAAAAGCTTATATCCTCTAAGTGGAGATAAAGTTCTTAGATGAGTAAGATCGGACAAAAATTACTACCACCTTAACCAAGCTATAACAGGCGCTGATTAGGAACTATATAGATGACATTTATCAGCTTAATTTTCCTTTACACCCCATGTATGAGGTATGGGATAGCTTCTCGTGTTGTTGTGAACTAACACGCTTTCTATTTTTAGATTCACAACTTACGGCACCTACTGGTTTATCGACGAAAGCGAACGTCACTGTTTGAGAAGCTTTTACTAGACATACCGATTGACTAGACACTTATACTGCGAAGTTGAAAACGAAAACATCGATGGGGCCGGCAAAGAAAGAAATTGTTGTTTCTTTTTAATATTTTAGATGATTTGAGCCAGGATGTGAACCTGGGATATTCTTCTTTTTGCGGCTACTTTCATGTGCAGTTCTCAGAATTGAGTCCCAATATCATGTGTTATACTGTTTTATTTTCCCTTTACACAGCATGAGTGCGATATGGGATAACTACTTGCCATGGTGAGAACTTACATGCTTTCACACCAGAAGTATATCTATTTCTATTATCAAATGTATTGAATTCATTGTCGAACATTTTATATTTATTCTAGCTGACCCGGGCAAACGTTGTTTTGCCTTCAAATTTTATTTTCATTGCTAGTCTGGTTCCGGTGCAAAAACACAAAAAAATAACTAAATATTGCTCCATCTGTCAGACGGACTTTAAACTAAACAGAAACATTACCCACGGCATATAAAATTTGGTCAAAATCGGTCCAGTACTTTTTGAGTTAAGCGATCAGGAACATACACGTTATTTTTATGTGTGTAGACATGTAATAAGCTGATGATGTTTTCTTGTTCCTGTTGTATACCGACAGGCATACACCATTTTAGTTTTTATTTAATATTTTAACTCTTTTCGTATATTAGGTGAGAAAAATAAGTTAAATGTAGTATAAATTATTGACATTTCAAATTTTTTAAAGGTGGTAGTTTCCAAATAGTTCACAGCTGTTCTTTAAGTCAATGAAAACTTGTTTTTAAATTTTCATATATTTCCATTAGATATTTTTGCCGATTTGCATTCATACCAATACTTAGCAGTCATTAAAAGCGAACACAATTTTAACGGTGCCAACCATTTAATAGTTTCATGTTTTTTTTTGTACTTTTTTTATAGGTGCACTTATAACCTCAGTTCAGCTATGATAACCCTTAAAGGTAATCAAGGGAACACTTTATCTAATGTTGTCAGTACTGCGGTGTGAGGCTGTATATGCAGATGCCGTAGCAAATGGTGCAGAATGACATAACCCAAAATGGGATAACGAAAGAAAACCAAAAATCTAAAAACTAAAGCGAGCACGTTAGAAATTAAAAATGAAGGTAGATATGAAAGTTCAAATAATTTTTTTTTAAAACTAAAGTATGAGAATTTGCGATATTTTATAGTTCATGTCAGAGGGTTTTCGGATATGTCGTCTTCGACAAAGTTTTTTTTTAAATAAGTTGGGCTTATCCGAAGAACAAACTATAGCTTGTCGAAAATATATTTAACCCCTACAAACACTAGTCAAAATAAAAAAATGATGTATGAAACCGTCAGTGTAACTCAAAAATCTAATGATGCAGTACGAATTGTGGTAAAACCGTCGAATCCGGTCTGTTTTTTTTTTTTTGACCACTCAGTGCAATTTAGTATTAATGTAAAATTTTTCAGTTTTCTTATTACACTGTGACACAATTTGATGGTCATTGTCTCGGGGGTGAACTTAACCAATGTCAAACGATAGCATTTGACCTCAGTAACAAAACCCTAAACTCCATTTTGCCCCACTACGTCACAAATTTTTTTTTACAGTGGTTTGAAGTTTGATTTATTTGGTCAAAAGTTGAATCAATGAATATGAAAAATCTTCTGTAAAAATACGTTTGGGGTATTTCATGTCCTATATTAAAACAATCAGGGGAATATTTTCTCGGAACATTTTAACCCTCTAGCTCCCACCCGTATGGGACATTTTTGGCCCCAATTTTGAAAAACTGTTTAAAAGTCAACTTTGGAGGGCAGGATTAGAATCTTCGATAGAAATATTCTCCAGAAAATTTCACCAAGAGTCACCGAAGACAAATAACCTCTATGAGTCAAAGGTTTCAAAATAAAATCAAAATTAAATAAACTGTGCAACGCACTTTTTCGGGAGTGAATTAAATCAATATCAAACGATATTATTTGACCTCTGTAATAAAACCCTAAACTCCATTTTGCTCCACTACGTCACAATTTTTGTATACAGTGTGTTAAAGTTGGATTTTTTAAGACAAAAGTCAAATAAAAGATAATGAAAAATCATATTTAAAAATAGGTTTGGGATAGTCCATGTCTGCGGACACATACATTATATAATGATGACTACGTTGTGTATTTTATGAGTATGAGTTAAAATGGAACAAACTGATTTATAATACTGCACTGCACATAAATTAATATTTCACTACAAATAAAAACGATAAACCCTGTCCTCTGTTTGCAAATAAATCACAAACCTTTTAATAACCGGCGCCTAAAAACGCAGTCATGAAGTTTTTTTCAATGAATTCGTTTTGGGACATTGACACATCTTACTACATGTTAGCTGTAGCAAACAAAGTTCAATTGGTCCCATAGTCTCAAACAAATAAGAGAAACATGATTTTCACAAACCAATATTTCCGGCAACAGTATTGTAGCTTTACGGCGCATTAAAGTTTGAGCCATATGCACGTTAGCACCATACATAACCATTGAATAGTTTGTATTTCATTGGTTTTGGTTAGGAGACAAACAATTGCGTTCAGTTCCAATACCATATTGCTACCGTATTGCACTTTATGCTAAACCGCAATGACATATGAACGTGTGTGTGTTGTGTAATTCACACTGTGTATACATATAGTGTTCTTTGTACACAACTAACAATACGTACAAAATTTCCCATAAGAGTAATAGTAGAAGCGTTACAGTCATATTGTCGATATGGCTATTGGTTAGAGGAATGCTATGTTTTTTGTCATACTGTTTCATACATACATTGCTATGTTTAGCACACGTCACCGATAAATAATAAATTAAACGACTTATCGCCTTAAATTACTTGAAGTTGTGTAAGGGGAATATAACCTACATGCAGTTTGCTTTGTCGATAAATATTTTTAACCAAGATGATGACTGTGTACGATGGTTTTTAATTTAGTAGGATGGGAAATTGTTTTTGTGGTCCAGTGGAAGAAATGTATAATTGTGCATAGTACAGAACTTGTGAATGCACTTACACTCATGGATATGACATGGAAGAGTTTATCTCGTCAGTAAGTTTACAAGTGTTCTTGTAACATTGGTAGGATTCTTGCAATTGACAACTTCAATTGGATAGCTATTCATAGACTCGTAAATTGTGCGTCAGTTTACAGAAAGCTGACAGAAGCTAAAAACAAGAGAGGTACTTGCGTAGAGGTTCAAACTCTTGAAATTGTGTATTATATTGAAAAAATTTAATTTTAAGCGCCAACGTATAGGACCTAGAAGTACCATATCTCAGAACTAATAAAATGTGGATGTGACTTTCTTAGGAGGGCAGTATAGTCTTATAAATCCACATATATATTTTTCTGGGTCATGGGATGTCGCAACTCTTAACTATTTCCTACTGGGTTACGTATATTCTAAATCTGCTTTACTAAGCTGGCTATATTTATTAAATTTGTCACTACAGTTCATATTTCTACACAACATTTACCAATGTCAAGAAATCAACTATAATCATTGGTTTTAACACAAATACATAATCGTTCAACTTCTCTTTGTCGCTCGCAAACTTTGTACTGCTATCCACGAAGCCAAATCAATATTTATCCGTATCACTATCAGTTTGCAAATTAATAATTCGATCTCAATTGAATTGTTCAATCACATTTAAATTCAACTCTTCGCGTAGGTAAGGGGGCCTTGGCTATTCAACGTCGAGAAGCCACTCAAATGCAATCACATAAAATGGCTTTTCATACAATAATGAATCGGCCGTTCATTAAAATTATCATCTCTTCAATAATTAATACCACAACATGAAAATGGAAAGTTAATACATGAATATATCAATTTAATTTCATTTCAGTTCACATTCAGATAACGGATAATTATATGCGGCTCAATTGAATGCGTGTGCGAGTACTAGAGACTTTAAAGGAGACGTTGGAAATGAGTAATATTTAAATGGAAAACCTTGGAAACTAGGTGTACTATAGATATCAGCATATATGAAAGTAGGAGGATGGATGCATTTTGTCATACACGTTTACTTTATGTCGTATAATATAAGTGTATCCTTACATAAATGAATATTACTTCCAAGGAATGGATATTTCGAGAAATACTACGAGTGGGAGAGATATGCCATGAGGTGCAGTGCTAATAACGCTCGTAATCAAATGCAAAGGATACTAGATATCACAAAGCTGCTTACCACCGAGAAAGCCAATTCCTTATCCAACCAATTCTCTCAATTTTTTCGAACCAACTCCCTTAATTCTGATGTTCCTGTCGGCGAAATGAAATTAGGCCCCAAGAAAATACACCCCAAAGTAAAAATGAAATTAGGCCTCAAAAACTATACGGAAAACAACAACACGAAATTTTTCTGTTTTTTGGGGCTTAATTTCATTATTTCGAACCAACTCCCCTAATTCTGATGTTCCCGACGGCGGAATGAAATTAGGCCCCAAGAAAATACACCCCAAAGTAAAAATGAAATTAGGCCCCAAAACGTATACGGAAAACAACAACACGAAATTTTACTGTTTTTTTGGGGCTTAATTTCATTATGAGATTAGACGCCAAATGTTATAGCGAAAATAAGGCCAATACAATTTTTGGGGCATATTTTCACATTTTGGGATATAATTTCCTACTTAGAATTATGAAGTTTTTGTGAAAAGGCTTGAAGCAGATGATGACTGGGGCGGGCGCCGACGATCAGACAAACCCTGGTATGGTGAAGAATGTCGCGAAATGTCCGAGGAAAAGGATGCTGCAAACAGCACAAAACCGCAGCCAATAGCGACGTGTGCTGTGATGGAACGTTAAAATGGGAAGAGGAGGTGAAATTTACAGAAATAAATTAGTCGACAATTAGAAACTACGTAGTAACTTTCACTAGCGATGAGGATGCATTTCTGGTATAAATGCATTAATATGTAATTAGCTTACGATGTATATATGTTTATTAGTACTTTTCTCGTATAAGCAATATAAACCACATCTATTTGAGAGAAGGTACATTTACTGCTATAAAACCTTCGCAATAAAGCATTTCCAATTACAATGCGAATAAAGCACTAGATTGGATTTTAAGTATTAACCAGAAAGGTCTTCGCGAAAAACCCCTAACGAATACATACAGTTCATAGTAAAAACACACAAATGTATTAATTCATACACTCTTATGCAATTATGTATTCTCGTAAATTGCAGTGTGTATTGTTTAATATCACATTTATGATACAAGTTTTTCCCCGAAAAAAAAAAAACAAAATAAAATGCATGTATGCCTGCATCTGTCGGTATTGATGTTGACCGTACAATTAAATTATTGGAACAATCTACGATTTTTTTACTAAAAGTTTAACTTATATTGCCGCTTTTTGCTAATGGTTATTCTGTGTGTCAAAAAATAATAATTGGTGTTGTGGAAAAATATTGTTACATTTACTAAAAAATAGCATAGTTGTTGCCTCTACTGAGATTTCCAACGTGAAACTCAATAAAAATATTTGCATATATAAAATATATCATATTTAAAGCAAATGGTAAAAAACATGGTACAAAAAGGTAACAATTATTACTACAGTAACAGCTGTGTGGAATATTTTCTTACTGGAACAAACAATACCGAGTACACACATAGCAGCATTTCTTTAATCGACGACCCCTCGAGATTGCCGATTTCAAGTCATCTAGTCAAAAGCTCTCTAAAAAGTAACAAGTTAATATTTTCTGCACACTCTTAATTAATTCTTATTTGGCATACTCTTTAATTCCGATTTTAAAATTTCACAGACAAACCACAAAAAAAAAGCCCACAACTTTCTTGATTGATTCAATTAACATACGTATTAAACCCCTTCGGTCTTTAATAATAATATAACCCTTTAAAAAAATGTAAGTCCGTCAAGGGTAGGCCGTTGTAACCAACTAAATTTAATTTTTGCTGTTGCTACATAGATGTGTCCCATTGTTAAGGCTTTTGTTTAAGTTACCTTTGTTTTTGTTGCTATCGCTATATTTCAGTTGCCATACCTTAAGTTGCGATACAACGAAATGATAAACCTTTTTATATCGCTGCATCATCAGTGAAAATTGGATAGAAAAATAAAACGACAAAAGGACGTTGAGACTCTCCGGTTGCAATGCGAGAACAATTATAAAAGTAACAGATGGCTTTTGATTGTATTATCAGGATGGTGTACATTTAATTGCCGCAATACAAAGTACGGAAATATTAAATAAAATATATAAATGTTATCATTAACATTAGCGTTACAACAATAGATATGTTTGCACATTATAATGGCGATTTAAATAGTCAGCTGTTGTATGCCGATGTTTTGATGGGTTAGGGTATATGATATGAAGTCTTAAAAATCTCAAGGCTTTAAAATTAAAACATTTTTTTGTCAAGTATGAGGTGAAAGGTTTCCTTACACTTTGTGTGTAAATTGTTACCAACAATTTTTTTATTGTTCTCTCAATTGTCTCTTTGAACTAACATTGTTTTCCTCCATTCGTCTAAAACTTGTTTATTACAGTGCACAGATTTCGGAGTGGCATAGTCATACCATTCAACTATTGAGATAGTTGGCGTAATGTCATAAGTCAATGGTATGTTGTATGTTTGTATTAAAAATTTTTTTAACAAATCTTTAATTTTCTATATAATGTAGTTAGTTCACTTGAGATATACCCACCTGCATATCCCAGTCTCAATCCTAATTTTTACCTTGCTAAGTTCTTGCACTAGTGTGCTAATATTGTAATCAACAAATCAAATATTCAACTCATGAGTATAAATCAAGTTCGTTAAGTCATTAAATTAACAATGGGTAACTGTTATGTCTACATGCAGGATAAGTTTTTAGGGAAAACTGTATAGGCACTGGTATAAGTTAAGAATATGACATCTATATAATCATTTATATTTGCATAAACTACATTGTTATTCAAGATTTTTAGAAGTTGTTTGTTTCACTTAAGCACTCGGCTAAATGGGTAGGTACGTATAATAATATTGACTGCAAAGTTTTATAACACATGTTCATCATCGAATTTGAAATCCACACCTGGGATAGTTTTATAATTTATATATGAACTGTTCCAAGCCAAATTTATGCCAGGCGAAAGTTTTTTTTATCTTTAACCATAGTTACCAATTAACAGAGTTTGTTACAAGCCACCATCGATTTTGACGATTGTTTTATCTACACAAAAGTGGTGAACAAGACGTCAGGCCATTCTACTTATTATATGAAAAGAAAAGAATCAAAAGAAATCGGCTACCACGACATCGGTTAAAATATCATTACTTCAATTCAAGCGATCTTTGTTTTTAGAAGTCCAAAAATATGTGTCTGACAAATTTGCCTACATAGGAAGCATTAAGGCAAGCGAAACAGGATGAGAAGAGAAAATTGGTATACTTCACTTATGACTTTAATGACGAAACGATGGCTCTTGAAAAGAGTACGGTATGGATCCGAGACGAAAAGTGAGACCTCGAAGCTCCAGATAAGGAACACAGACAGATCAATAGTCACGGAACCCACACAGAATGCAGGGCAGGTGATACTGTGTTAGAGATCCTTAATAGGATTTCAGTGATGGACCTAAAATGGTGATGAAAATTTTTGTAACTATAACCAACATAACATATCGACCCTCCATGTTCAATCTCTTATTTCATTGTTTCTATTTATACTCTCAACCTAGGGGTAGGAGTGAAAATTGGGAAGTCTAGCCACGCCCCTGATAAATCCGATAAAAATGTATTATTACGCCCACTTTAAAAATCGAGTAATAATATCAATAGAACCAACGTGATAATGCCCGAATTATGTGTTTTGTTAAGTTATAACAAGATAAAATTTTGGAGAACAACTTGGAAGTCTAGCCACGCACCTTCTGGTACCTCCCATACAAATTTACCATTACGCCCACTTTAGAAAGCGAATAGTAACACCAATACACCCGATGTGATCGTGTCCAAATTCTGTATTTTGTTTAGCTATAACAAGATAATGTTTTGGAGAAACAATTGGAAGTCTTGCCACACCCCTTCTGGTATCTCCCACACAATTGTACCATTACGCCCACTTTAGAGATGGATTAATAATGTCAATACACCCAAAATGCGATCGTACCCTTTTGAGACAGTTTCAAGAGCTTGTCTATAGTGACTTTGCATCAATAAAAAGCAAAATATGATGTTTTAACCCTCTCCACCACATTGGATTTCCAAGACAGTTCTCTGTTGAGGATAAGCCTTAAGTAGTTGACTCTGTCAACTGCAACTGCACCCTCTAAATGACGGCGGGTAATATTTTGGTATATTAGATTTCCGAAACAACAGTATAAGCTCGCTTTTGAGTAGATTTAGCGGTTATTCGTTTTTAGCGGTACAGGGCGCTGATAAGATGGTTTGGCAACCATCGACATAGCTATCCGCCCTGCCAGCTGTCAACATAATACATTTCACACAACTCTTGTAAAAACAAATTCTATTAGCAATAATAGAATAGATCTTGAACCGAACGATGAAAACACATTCATTAGGTACAGTCTAATACTATACATGGCACTGGGCCATCTCTAATTTAGAAGGTTTACCATAGAAGTTGGGATAAAGATCTTACTCCGTTCATGAACCTATCAATTATCACCCCTCCCCATTTAGCTCTGACATTAAAAATCCCGTACACAATGAATCTTTAGGATGTAAGTACCTGATGCAAAAGAAAAATAATTACTTTAACCCTGTGATGGTGCATCTGCACACATAGTTCAACCGATGATGTCCGAATTACGTAGAAAATGTTAGAACAGGCTCGTTTCAAGAAAGAAATATGATCAGAAACGTATATCATCAGAAACCGAGTGAACAGACAGGACGCTGTATTTATATACATTTGTATTGTTGTTGTTAAGTAATAGAGTAATATCTAGAACATCCCTCCTTATATATGTTATGATCAGAAAACGAGTGAACAGACAGGACGCTGCATTTAGATAAATTTTTATTGTTGTTGTTAAGTAATAGAGTAATATCTAGAACATCCCTCCTAACATATTTTATGAAGGTGAGTTCCTCGTCTCTGTTACAGATCGTCAAGGCTTCATTTATTCTGAAATTAAAAAAAACTTCACCTCCTTCACTGATATCAGTACTCGCCAATATTATGTGGTGTGCGTTGGCTTCCGCACCTATAACGACGCTCTTACTGGCTCTGTGTGGTTGTGAGCCAAGTATGATGATAACAACCACATATCCCGGTGGTATTTTCCTAACTTTGAAGTGGGTGTGCGACATAACCCACATTTTTAATTTAATTTATTTCGGGAAACCAATAGTAACTTAGTCTACATTTCGCATAGAATGACTCATATGTCGAATTATACAGTTTTCTTTAAATGAAATTGATTCATTTCATAACAGTTTTGTACAAAATCATCTTAGGACAACACCGTTAATAATTTATGCTAAACATGTTTTAACAACTTATAATATGAATATGTAGTTAAGTAACAATAGAAAAGTTTTACCAGAAGTTAAATATTTCTAAGACCGACAGAAAGGGTGGTGTTAAATTAACTCTGAAAACCCTTGCGTGTTATGCCACAATCTCGATGTCAGCTTTTAAAATCAAGGTTATAAAACTAAGCAAAGCAAAAATTTTCAGCGATTATGTGACAAAAATGCTAAAGGTGAGATGTTAATTTTGTTATTAGTTAACATCGCTTATAATAAATACGGTTTATTTGATGTTTGAGTTTATTTCCATCGCACTCTTTTACATGATTGTATCATAAACACAAGTAAACATTTTTATGTGTTGAGAATTTTCTGCTCTTTGCCCAGATGTTTTATGCATCACTGCCACTATTCGTGCAACTTGAAATAATACTTCTTCCTATTGATTTTTGTTTTCTCCCGTGATACACATTGTTGCAGCACATAATAATAAATTCACCGTAAGTTATTCTACATGCTCACACTATTTGCTTGCCACATAAAGCTTGCTACAGACATCTCATTGTAATATGTTCGCAAATGGGATTATTTAAAATCCTACACACAGCTTTGTTGAAAGATGAATAGCTTTAGTTAGAGCAATTGAGACAAGGACATATGTGTGTATTTGGTAGCATTATTAGCATTATCCTTGAACATGACTCTGACACTTAAGGGTTTTTGAGTGTGTTTAAATTTTGATGGTCTATATGGCGCTCGCTGTTGGATTGTAAATGTTTATATGCAACAATTACATTTGAACAAATTTCCATGTCAGTAAATGTCTTGAAGGTAGAGGAAATATACAAAGTAGTGTTGAATGTGAGAAAATATTCATGTAGTTGTGGGAAGTGGTAGTAGAGTAAAAGTGAAGAAGGAAGATTCAATTTATTGCATAAAATGTTAAAACCAGAATATTATTGCTTACGGAGTAAAGAAAAGCACAGGGTAGTAGTAAAAATAAAATATAAGTAAAAATATGGGTTATTTGTCCAACATAAGTAGTGAAGGCTATATTAAACAGGAACTTAAACTAATTTCTTTCAGAGTGCTTGCATAAAAATCAGGCTTTGACCTGCTGTGCCTTTAGGATATCTTAATCAGGAAGCAAAAGCTTCAAAATGTTTTGGTGGGGGCTTGAGTAACGCATATGGTAGGGATTATTTTTACTATCTATGGTCAAAGTAAAAAAACTTTGTTGTCCTTATATCGGTTTCCAATAAAGTCCCATGAATTCATAATACCTTAAAGTAACAATATTTAATATACGCTCTTGTTTCAAAAGCATAAGAAATTAGTTACTTACCTACAACTAAATCTAGTCTTTAAAACAATTTATACTTTACAATAATAAAAAATTTAACTATATTTTTTTTAATCCTTAAATTTCTTCGGTAATACATTTTTTTTATTAACTTTAAGCCTTCCATTTATAAAGTACACATGTTTTCAATTATTCACATCCAATTAATTGATGCTATCAATTTTCATGTCTTTAGACATCCACCCATCCCATCCCATTACAATGTATACAACTTTTCTTTCGTTTCTTATTTCTGCTTGCAACGAGACAGCGTAATTATTGCCATTGCTCGGCAAACATTCTCTGTCCATATTCCCAGGACCATTTATATAAAATTCTTTGTTGGTTTTTTGTTTTTCTCCTCTGTGTTTGTTTGCTATTATCTGACACCATATTATTTGCTGTGTCACCCAACGTTCACACCTTTTGGTCTCTTTAGTATTTGTTTACGTTTTCGCTTTTACTTTTTGTCGATTTATTTTCCTAATTGGTTGACACAAAGAGCAGAGCACACACAACAACGGCGACAATTGTTGGCTTTATGCCAAGTATCATAGATAACTTAATGTAGTCTAGAGAATATCGGCTAAAGATAAAAATGTACGAACTGTGTAGTATTTATTTTTTGTATTAACGCCAATTGTTAATCTTTAGATTGTTGTATTAAAAGAAAGTCTTTGGGTAATTCTGATTTAAAAACAAGAATTGAGTAAAACTTAAAATTTATTTTCCTTTTACAACCTACGAATAAGATATTGGAGAGCTTATTAAATTTGATTGGTTAACATTCTTTATTTTTAAACTCACACAACGGGATCTACAGTTTTACGATGAATCCGAAAGTCAGCTGTTTGTGAAGTTTTCGCTTAACTCGACGACTCATTAGACAAAATTAATACTGCTGCCAAAGAAAAAAATACCATTTAAATGGTTGAATCAGACCCTGGTCTCCCGCATGATAGTGGCGTGTTCTAGAGGAAGTGAGCAAATTATTGATGTAAAGCAATTCAATGGACCATGGGGAATTTAGTTGTTTGAGGTTTCTGTTCGTTATCCTCTTGGGAAAAACCAGAATCTATTTCTGGAGGTTCCCAAGTAGCTCACATGTTTCAGTAGATCGTAATCAACACAAAGGCTCTCTTAGTGGCTCCAAAAAATTAGGATCGGGAGCTGTGGCCTAATAGTACACTGTCCTCAAATAAAGCAACTATTATGAAAGCATGAGGAAAAGAAAACACAATAACCATCCTAAATTTTGACGACCCCCGAAAACATTCTAAGGACCATGATTTAAGGATATCCAACTGGAATGTCCAAACTCTATACAGAGATGGTGCCTCTATCCAATTGGCGGATGTCTTCGACAAATATAAGGCTGACATCACCGCTATTCAGGAAATTGAATGGACGGGACAAGTATGCATACTAAGAAAAAACTGTGTTACAGATAAGTCGACGTAAGTCTTTTAGCCACCGCATACAAAGTCCTGTCGAGTGTGTTATGAGAAAGACTAAATTCCATTTTAAAGAACCCGATTGGTCCTTATCAGTGTTTCTCAGCCAGCGCATTCGGTCTATGTGGACGCGCTTGACATCGTCGATGTCGTTATACTGCTCATACAGCTTGAGGTTCATCAATCCAGGGTACACTTTGTTAACTGTGGCGGGTCGAAATATTTACGGAGTATTTTCGTCTCGAAGACTTCCAGAGCAGGTAAGTGGCGTTATCCACGTTTCGGCGTTGTATATCAAAACAGGTAGGATCAGTATCAATCCAGTTCGACTGGTACAGTCATTCCAACGTTTTCTTTGCGCATAATTGCAGCGATTTGCGATGATTTTTAGTCTTCTGATTTTCAGGCTTTTTATTTACGACGGAGCCAAGGTGGACATTTTAAAGTGATATTTATCAAAGGTCAATCAATCAGCGTCCCAAACGAGTAGACTCTTTGTACGATGAGGCAAATAACTTGGTTTTGTTCCCATTTAAGGGATAATGGGGTGGAAAGACAGCAGTAACATTTCTTAGTCTTTGCCCATTGATAACCATATCTTAAAAAAAAAACTTAATTTCCCTGCTGCTTTCTGCTTTATCAACTCGAATAGTATGTTAAAGAGAATGCATGACATACTATCGCCCTGACTGAAATCTCGCTCGGTAAAATAGCTGTATTATGTTTTGTCTATTTTCACTGAAGGTCAGTCTCAACCCCCAATGTCTTATCATATTTGCCGATATCTTTCCACTGAATTTAATAGTTTCTGACATATTTGTCTGTAGAACGCAGCTGTATAGTCGATAAAAAATTGTAACTGTCAATCTGAAATTCGTTGGGTTTCCACAGCTTGTTAGTCATATATTTTGGAATTTTTGGACACCGTTTTATGGCCTTTGAAAATATTTTAGGGAACAAATTACACTTTCTTTTGAAATATCATTGGCTTTTACATTCAATTCACAGAATTAGTCCACATAAATATCACTGCCGTTGTGATCTTTTGCGGTGAAGAATTAATCTCTTCATCTGAAATTCCGACAGCAAAGCAATTTTGTGTGCATTTTAAGTGAAAAAATTTAAGTTTTATCTTTATCTTATTTATTTTGCTGATACCAGAATTTAAAAAGTGACTACTTTATGCATTGAAAATATTCAATTTAAACTCGACATTTGGACTTTTTAGTTAAATGTTTTTGAACATTTTTAAACTGTGTAACCTGTGTTATTTGTCGTAGACTAGCAATACTCAAAAATGTCTCAGCACTGTTTCCCACAATCATATCGCTCAGGATAGAATGCAAAACGGTTGTACTGCTTTCAGTGTTCTCTTTCACAATTGATTCCATGTTCTGTGTATCAACGTCATGTAACACAATAACCAACAATGCTCCGGTGTCTTGAGGTACCATTAAAGTGTCTGTTTTTTTCATCACTCCTTGGCTAGCGGCAATATGTTATGTGTTGTTATTTGCGATGGTAATTTACGTTCTTTGCCTGCAAAGATTAAGAGAACAATAAATACAAACAAAGCACAGAGAAACACTGTTGGATTTGTTTGCCCTGTTTCAGTATGTACTGACTTTGCTTGCATTGTGAATATGACTTTTAGACTATGTTTTTTCAAAGACACGAGATGGGCAACAATATTATCCCAGTAGGAAGTTCCATCATATACGACTTTGTTGTCCACGGTGTCCTCAAGACAAAATTTTAAATATTGATGTACTTGTCGTCAAAACACCCGGTTGGCGACAAGCTCACCGACAAAATACTAATGTTGTCGTACATCAAACACATTCAACAAAATCAAAGGAAAAAAAATGAAATCTGACGCCATATAAATGTTTATATCCTTCACTTTTCTCTTAGTTTCCCAAAAGTATTAACAATTAGTCATACTAATAAAAAGCAAAAAAAAACATAAAAATCTATCTTTTAAAATGGCACCAATGTATATACAAATTCATACTAATATGGCTTGAATGACAATTCAAAACATACATAGGAATCAATGACAATTTGACCGACATTTTCACGCATCAGGTCGTGCATGATTGTTTAGGCGACGTATCGCTTATATAGTCATCAACGACAATTCAACCGACATTGTCTCCCATCAGGTCGTGCGTGATTGTGTGGACGACAGGTCTTTTGTATAGGCATCAACGAAAATTTGACCGACACTGTCGCTCATCCGGGCGTGCATGACAAAGCGGACATTTGTATGAAAATTTCGTCGACGATTTGTATGGACGGTCCCCTAAATTTCATCAACGAGTTACTATGGTCTCGTTTTTACACAGATCAACTATTCACTGATCAACTATTTCTTATTTGAAAGAAGTTACGAGAATGTGTAAGCAACCTGGCCCAATATGATAGCCTGTTTTAAGTGCTGTAAAACCATGCCTGCGGATAATCCAATCTAATGCACTTATTCGAAATTTAAGCTTAAATAATAAAAAGTCTAGCCATAAGCAACTTAGAGTTTACAAATACACTCACACTATTCCCACCAAAAAAAAATAATTTTTTTTCACAGTGTTATATGGATGTAAGAACTGCACACACACGCACCAGTATTCTTATACTCACACCATGATTTCTAAAGGTAATAAAGCGCTATTACAGTTGATAGTGTAAGTTTGCTCCAATACGTATTGCTTTTTTTGAAAATTGAGTGAAGAGAGCAGTTTCACATGTTCAGGTGTAAGAAAGTATTTAAACACCTGTGTGCACAAGCAACTACAATTTTCAATTTTGTGCATTAATTACATAATACCCATATTAGTTCTCGAGGCATTGAAAATGATAGAAGCTGTGCCATGAGGTATTTGTCTCAGTAGCAAGTGTTAAGCCTAAGCACTTCAATTGCAACAACCTACTTGCCTACATCAAATATACCAATGTAATGGCCTAATAACTGTGATAATGGTACCAACCTACATACATACATATGTGTAGGTTAAGTAGGCGCACCTTATGCTCGGTTCGAACAATTACTATTCCTTAGATGTGTGTGTACGATACGAATGCATAATGCAAACTCATACAGTAACGTAAACCACAGAGCAACATCGGAATAGAAATACATATGGTTAATGTATACATAAGGAATATCACACATATACACAAACACATACACATCCATTTGTATATTGTACAATTGCAGCAGAGGTATAAATGCAATTTGGGTAGCTAGCATTACTTGCGCATGGAATATAAATTAAAAGCTGTTTATTCCATATAATTTTCCACAAAGGTCGGATAACAATCGCCTGCCGTTAAGGAATACGCTAGTTAAAAGTCATTTGTATGGAGTTAATTAATGCCGAAGAAAATCTATATTTATTGCAACTATCTATGGGTCAAGATTAAATGGGGAGTAAATCAGCTTAAGTTGCAGCAAATGTTAACATTAAATTAAGGTCTTTTGCTTGAGGTAATAACGAAAAAAGTCCCCGTTGAAACCCATTTTGTTCTTAAGCTGCTGCAAACCTTTTTTACAAATTATCTTGTATTAAATCTTGTACGCCTTGATGCTAAAATTTTTGTAAAGTATTCGCCAAGTTGTTGCATGGCCTTCAACTACACTCTCGACTGCAACCTCATGATTCAGCCCCATATAGGATGGTTGTGGTTATTTAATTGCGTATTATAAATTACTTATAATGAAACTTACTTTTGAGAATACTATTTGGGCTCGGATGATCAAATATGCATACCATATGTTGAGCGAAGTGCACGAAAATAATTTGCAGAAATTATTGTTAAGCGAGTAATTCTCAAACAATTCTGAATAGAGGATAAATAAGATATATTTCGCTTATTTTACGTTGTGAAACAAATTAATATTCATATAAACGCATATCTCACTATCTATAATGTAACGAAAGAAATGTACCCTAATCTTTAAATATACGGCGTGAGTAACATACACCTCGGCCTTTCATGCCCTAAAATAATATTCACAAATACGTGTTACAACATATAATCTTACCTTTGCCTTTTATTAATGCGAACAAGAAAAAAAATGTTGCGTTGAAAATTCCAAAATGTCCCTGCGCTTATCGCTGGTCATTTTTTTTCTTTTAGTTTCAACTATAAAAACATTTAATTTATGCTGACATCTGTTGTAGCGAATAACGCTATTGAAACATGAAAACTTCTAAGATATCACGTTGGCATGGCAGTATCGTATTAGTAAGGAAGAGATAAGGACATTCTGAAGATACCTCTTGAAAATGCAATTTTGGTGAAATGAAATGTAAAAGCAAAAATAGGAGCATAAGCTATTGCACCACAATGTGCCGTTTTTCGTTATGCGTTATTATGTGTAATAGTCATGCAATTGAAAGTGTCTCCAGAGTACAATGTTGAAGATATTAGTTTACACTCAGGAATGACATGACATGACATTGTTAATGCTCTCCTAAAATTTGTGGGATACCTGTAATGCAATTATGTACTTATATGATAAATAGCTTATATAACCTAAGCCAGGTAATTTTACCGTAAATGTTTTATTAGAAAATTCATTCGTCTTCATTTCTTCTGCACCTTTTACATTTTATCAAAACACTCTAGTTCCCAAACGATTGAATATCATCAAAACTTTATCGAATGCAAATTATATATTAAGTCCCTTCTTCAAAGTTCCCTTTTTGTACCAAAAAATAACAAAATAAATATTTTTAACTTAGATTTATGTATGCGGGCGATTCCAACGAAAATACGTTTCACATTTGATACTCTGTTTTCATTTGCAAACATATGCGCATACACTTAAAGATGATATTTGAACACACTAGCATAGTAAAATCCTTTTATCGGATTTATTCATCATTTATTCTAGCACTGGCACTCCCGGATTAAATAACAAATTCTATTATATTCATCTCTTGAACATATTGAAATTTTTGTAAAACAAATAAATCTGGTTGAGTATTTTTAAATTTACAAAAAAGGTACATAACAAAGGCAATATGCAAAAAAGGCCATTTGTAGTAGATTAATCCGTCTGAAGTTGATAAAAAACATATTTGTTTGCAATGCATTTGTGATTGGATCTTTAAACATATGTTTACTTGTATAAGTAGTCTATTTTATTAGCATACTTTATAAATACATAAGGATCACATTCATATAATAAATTTCATGTTAGTCACCAGAAATCCAGCATATACTTTACTCACTTGTGTGTTAAAATTTATTTATTCCGACAATTCCTATTCCGTTGCAAATACCTAACTATACTGTAATACTCTCCCTGTGGACTTCGTAATTAAAGTCACAACATCTGCAGATATGGATGTGTATGTTATTTGCAGTATGTTGGTTTTTTCGTGATTTTTTTAGAAAACTTATTATGTATTGGCTAACAAGCCAATTCCCAAAGATACACAATGGCTGGGTAACGACTCCAGCGGATCAATCTGTTATGAGAGTCTCCAAGAGAAAAATTCTCCGCCAAACATTTATACCCACAGTCTTTAACGGCAACTACCGTCTTCGTAAAATATGTTGTGTAAAACGACATCGACATAATCAAGAGTGACCAAAGAGACCGAATGTGCTAGCTAGCACATTTTGTACGAATAGATAAAAATGCTCCAGATCGAAAAGTCTTCTGCAATGAACTCGACGGTCGGCACAGGAAGAGGAGACCAAAACTTTGTTGGATGGACGAGGTTAATTACCCAAATTTGGTGTGGCGATCTATCCACGGAGCTCAAACGACCAAAGACCTTGGAGTTTTTGTAATAAGATTGTTGTTTAACCTTAATACAGTTTCGTCAAAAATGTTTTATATTTTCCTAAAGAGGCAACAACAAAGTGCTCAGCAATATATTGCAAAGATATGAAAAAACTAAAATTAGGAATACTTAAAACATAAATTTAATTCTACTAATTTTGTTTTGTCACTCATTTATGCTCTACGCTGTATTCACAAAAAAATTGCTTTATTGTTTCTTAAATTTAATGTTATTTTTGCAGCCTAACATTTTGTGCATGTTAAAGTCATGTCAGCTAAACTGGCCAGAAAGGCAGCAAACCAAGGAAACTAAAAAAATATGTTCTACTTTTAACTGCACAGTTTAACGAGTTTGAAGTGTGTACGAGTATTTTTTGCAACTTCAATACCTTTAGTGTGGTGCAACACAAAGTTTCAAACAACTTAGCATTTGAATTAAATAAAACTCACCGCGATTTCATGGTGCAGCTGGTGGCTAAACTTTAGAGTGATTGAACTGTGAGTTGGTTTGTGTTTATTTGTTTTTTTTTTTGTGTTTCCGTTCGTTTTGCTCTCCTTGAATTAAATACTTAATAAACAGTTTTAAATCGATATTAACCCACAGAAACCACTCAGATAGCAATACGTTGGTGTTAGCATTGGTTAGCACATGCGGAGCTAAATCCTCTGTATATAATACAATATATATCGTAAAATTTATTTGTTAGAAATTTGTGATACGCTTAGTTGCGGTTGGACAAAATGTGTTAACGAAAAACATATTTCTAATGGTTGTTTATATTTGATGTATATTAAGCCGGGTCGATCTATATGGAGAAAAAAAAATATATGAATGTTACCGCCTTATATGAACAGTCTTATAAAAACAAATTCGGAGGTGCAAAATTTTTATTTTTGTGGACGTGGCAAAAACGCCGGTTTTGACGTTTTGTCCATAACTTTGTTATTCGCTGTCCGATTCTTAAGTTTTATATATCGTTGAAGATGGATTAACAAGAGCTTTGTTATTAATATAGTTACTTAAAACTATGACGTCATATTCCAGTGGTTCTCAACATTGTATCATTAAAAACCCCCCTAATCATAAAATTTTCTGATGCAGATTTGAAGCCCTGTAGAAACTATAAAATAATTGCGAAATAAACGTTACTGTTTTTTCATAAACAAAAAAGTTATATTGATTTAACATTTTAGTACATATGATAGTTCGAAGTAGATTTGTATAAAAAGTTTTATTTACTCAACCAAAGATTTCCTCATGATCCGATATGGCATTAAGCGTCATCATACTTAAATTACATTGGTCGCTAAAAAAATCTTTGGAAGTTCTTCAGTTAGATAGTATTCCGATTATTTGGTATTTTCGAATATTGATTTTTATTTGTTTGAACTTGATTTATTTTTCAATTGTACCCGTTTTATAACAAACGAATGTAATAAAAATAAACAAATGTATATTTCGCATTATCACATGTACTGACTTTTTAAATCAATATAACTTTTTTGTTTATGAATAAAAGTTAACGGTTTTTTTTAAAATCGTTAATAGTTTTTCAAGGCCTTCAAATCTACATCAAAAAATTATATGCTTAGGGGGGTTTTTAAGAATACAATGATGAGAACCGCTGGAAGATGGCGTCGTAGTTAAAAGTCTTTAACACACTAACAAAGTTGTGGCTAATACCTTTTCAACGATGCATAGATCTTGACAATCGGTATACAAATAACCATGTTATGGTAAAAACCCCGAATCCGGCGTTTTTGCCGCGACAACAGAAAAAAAATTTTCGCTCCCCCGAAATTGTTTTTACTTAATTTTTCATATAAGGCGGTAACATTGAGAACTTTTTTTTTCGACCCGGCTTAATGTACATATTGATTGCAGTATGTTGCATTTTCCGAGATTTTTGTGGAAACCCTTAGATAACGACTCCAAGGTATCAGTCTGTTATGAGAGTCTCCAAGAGAAAAGTTCTCCGCCAAACATTTATACCCACTGTCTTTAACGGCAACTACCGTCTTCGTAAACTATGATCTGTATAACGACATCGACATAATCAAGAGTGACTAAATATCCCGAATGCGCTGGTTGGGAAATTTTGCATGAATAGATAAAAATGCTCCAGATCGAAAAGTCTTCTGCAATGAACTCGACGGGCGGCACAGGAAGAGGATACCACAACTTTGTTGAATGGACGAGGGTAATTACCCAAACTTGGTGTGGTGAGCTATTAGTGGAGCGCAATCGACCAATGACCTTAAAGTTTTAGTAAACAGCTTGTTGTTTAACCTTAATGTAGTATCGACAAAAATGTTTTATATTTTTCTAAAGTGGCAAAAACAAAGTGCTCAGCAAAGATATGAGAAAAACTAAAATTAGGAATACTTAAAACATGAATTTATTTCTACTAATTTTTTTTTGTCTCTCATTTACGCTCAACGCTGTATTCACAAAATAATTTGCTTTATCCTTTCTTCAATTTAATGTTATTTTTTAGCCTTACATTTTTTGCATGTTAAAGTCATGCCAGCTAATCTGAACAGAAAGGCGGCAAACCAAGAAAATAGAAAAAATATGCTCTACTTTTAATTGCACAGTTTAACGAGTTTGAAGAGTGTGCGAGTTTTTTTTGCATCTTCAATACCTTTGGGGTGGTGCAACACAAAGTGTGTTAAAAAGTTGCGCTTACCAACAACTTAGCATTTGAATTAAATAAAACTCACCGCGATTTCATGGTGCAGCTGGTGGCTAAACTTTAGAGTAATTTAACTGTGAGTTGGTTTGTGTTGGTTTGTTTTTTTTTTGTGTGTTTCGTTTCGTTTTGCTCTCTGTAAATTGAGTACTAACTAAGCAGTATTAAATCAATTTTAACACACAGAAACCACTCAGAAAGCAGCAAATAAAATGTCATGACCAGACAGCTTTCGTAAAATATTGAACTTAACGCGAACAGTCGATTTAAGAAAGAACCAGAAACAATAGCGGCACTTGCAATACTCAATTTGGCTATCGACAACAAACAAGCAACTCAGTTGTGTTTATATTAATGTTTTTTTTTTCTTATTTTACTTTCCTATACCCTTTCGTTCTCAAAACGAAAAGTCATTGTCCTGTTTCGTCACAAATACAAAACACAAACATACTATAAACATGCTGTGATTTTCTTATTCAATTTTATATCTCTATTATTTTTGCATTTGTCACCACTGGCATTTGTTTAGTCAAATCCGCTGCCATTCTTGCACGTACTTCAACAGTTTCTTTGTTCAATATGCCAAAGACCAACGTAGTGTCACTAGTACAAATCTAAAGTCATACTGAGAGAGGTGATCACAAGACATGCACAATTTTTAGTATATAAAATGTTTGCACAAATATTTGTAAGCTATTTCAGGCCGATGTCCGCAAAAGCGGAAATGAAAAACACAAACTAATGGCAATAAAAATACAACGGTTGTTGTGTTGTATTTTGGATTAGGTTTCATAATTGCTATTGTTCAGTTATGTACTGATCTTATATATTAATATATTTTGTTGCTTGTTGTTGTTCCACACAATCAACAAATATTGAGTATTTTCCCATGTTGTTGTTGTAATGTGCGTAGAAAGTGTGTACCTACTTTACTCGATCGTTTCGGGAATGTTTAAATAGATACGAAAAGGGACCAACGCGTGTGTACACATTACAATAACATCAGGTAATAAATATTGTATGTATTTTGTTTACTTTAGGTTAGATTAGAATGTAGAATGTTTAGTTGTAAGAAATCATATTAAAATAAATTGAGTTCCCTAAGAACCATTGAAAGGAACAGACGTGTTGTTTTTCTTCACGCACTCTTCCAGTGCGTAACATTTGGTGACCCCTGTGAAAATTCACAAAAACTTCTGTTAATTTTTGGTTCATCATTTGGTGACCCCTGTGAAAGTTCGCGCAGCTTCTAATAATATATGGTTAACTATTTTGGTGACCCCTGTGAGAGTTCGCAAACTTCTTAAATAAATTAATAAAGTGATTTTTTAAATAAAATAATCTTAAAATAGTGATGTAATTTCATGAGCAGTGTTGCTCAAAGCGGTGTTGTGCTGGAAGAGATGTGCGTTGTATTTTCTTGTGTCAATTTCTTCATTAAAGAGGAGAAGTTTGATGCAAATGATGGGGAACTCCTCCCATTGTCACCTTAGACTTATATTCGTACCAAATTTAGTCGAAAAGGTGTGGGAAACGATGAGGAATTGTAATAGTTCGTACCCCCACCACGACATTAGTGTTTTTCAAGGGGGGAAAGATGAACTCCTTTATCGTACAAATTCGTCGGTCGCGCCTGAAAGTCGTATGGCAAAAGACCAATTATAAATCATTCTTTTTGTTTTGTGTTCATTTAAATCAGTTGAAACTAATTTTCCAATATATGGAACTCTTAATTTCCCACAATTTCCGCTAAAAATAGCTATTAGGAAGTATAAATTAAAAATTAAACAAATTACGAAAAAATCGTTATAAATTGAAGCACAAGTTAGATTTATATCACGATATACTTCTCCTAGCATTCAAAAAACTTGGTGAAAAAAAATCAACTTGGTTTGTATTACATGGGATACTGGATTCATATTTAGCGATCCAGTTTGAGTTACATCTAAGAAAACTAGCAATTGTCCAAAGGTGGTTAGGCTATTGATTTTCTTACATATGTACCGTTCTTTGAAGACCAAATTATTTATAGGTAGAAATAGCCTTAGTTTGGTAAACTTCAAGAATCCCTTAGTTTGTAAAGGCAGGCCTGAAAAATTGGTAAATCCTTTCAGATATGTAACACAACGTTTTTGGATGTTATGATGGATGAGTATATGGATATATTTTCCAGTATATGGATACAACTAACGTTTTATTAAGTGTGGTGTGGTGTTAAGTAGTGCAAAGGAAACTGATGTATATTAAGATACAAGTTTGAGTACCTTCTGCGAAAATCTCGGACATTTCCAAACCAGTTAGTGCTGTTGATTTTCTTAAGCAGAGGTATCGTTCTTTGAAGGCCAAATTATTTATAGGTATAGATAGCCTTAGTTTGGTAAATCCTTCGGGAATCCTATCGTCTTGAAAGGCAGGCCTGAAAAATTGGTAAATCCTTCGGACTTGCAATACAATGCAGTCCACCACCGAATATATATATATAAAAAAAAAGTTACCAACGTAGCAGAATATTATGTTAATTCAATGAAATTACGTGGTGCTGCCACAATTTAAATTTCCAATATGGAGTAAGTTGTGGTAGTTGACAAAATTGCTTCCAAATAGCTACGGATATTTGTGGTAGAAGAACAAATATTATATTTGAATCAACACTAAACATAGGAAACAGTTTTTTAACATAGTAATAATGTTTTACTAAGAAATATCCTCCTCCTAAAATGAGGACTCTTCCGCTAAAAAGCTGCAGGCGGGGGAGGGTCATCCGTAAGATCATTAATTCGGATGGCTTTAATAAAAAGTAGACGTAAGGACCAGCAATGGGGAGACCTGTTAGTCCGCAATGTTTGTCCTTTTCCTACCATAGATGATTTAAAAAAAAGAATCAAATCATTCATGTATGGACAATAACATACAACAAAATAAAAAAAATGTACAATCAAAAGCAAAATAAAATGAAAATGTAATATGATCTTTTTGGCAATGTTAAGTCCAATAAATATAAAAAAAATTACAATGTAAAAAATAAATAATAATTATTGTCATTTCTTACAATACAAGACCGGCAAAAGATTTTATAAGTAAGCTATTTACAAAGAAATAGGTATTTTCTTCAGCCAGGAAGCAACGGTGGAATTGACGGAAACAGCGTTGGACAAAATGGTAAATACTAGCAGAAGCTCAAAGGATCAGAGATGAAGAGATGCAGATGTTTCAAGCAGTTTATGGGTGATGGAAAAATAATTGGTTTAATGTAATCGATCGTCAAATCAGCGGATAGAAGGATGACTATAAATTCAACGTTGGAGTTTTCTTCTGTGGAGCTCGTTCGAGTCACAATGAATATTGTCAAATTTTACGTTGATAGGTCATTTCCAATGGTCATCATTATTGACATCATACAGAAGCGTCAAATTCTACAAAGGAGCAAAGTCGATTGTCATGTGCGCATTCTTGACGGAAGATATTATGAAGCGAACGCATTAGAGATGCTACCTGCGAAAAAGGAACTTATGGCCGCATACTTGTTAGAAACTGATGCTTAATGTGTATTTCAAATTCTTTAATGGGTTTATTACTCAAATGCAAAGATTTTGGTGTATAAATCTCTTGATCCTAATTTATGGCCATCCATCCATGAATTTCCAACTCTACCAGACGACTCTCAACATATCATTCATTTACCTACCTGCCGCCGTTGTAATGCCTGGTATTATGTAGGGTAAAGTAAGTGAAACAAAAGTAGCATCAAATAAAGAGTTTGTTAAAAGATTAGGATCTTTTAAGGCCGGCAGAATGTTCAGTTATGTACTGATCTTATATATTAATATATTTTGTTGCTTGTTGTTGTTCCACACAATCAACAAATATTGAGTATTTTCCCATGTTGTTGTTGTAATGTGCGTAGAAAGTGTGTACCTACTTTACTCGATCGTTTCGGGAATGTTTAAATAGATACGAAAAGGGACCAACGCGTGTGTACACATTACAACAACATCAGGTAATAAATATTGTATGTATTTTGTTTACTTTAGGTTAGATTAGAATGTAGAATGTTTAGTTGTAAGAAATCATATTAAAATAAATTGAGTTCCCTAAGAACCTTCAGTAGAAGAGGTTGTGTTTTTCTTCCCGCACTCTTCCAGTGCGTACCAGCTATATAATAGTTAACTTATAAAAATATTAGTCTTAAAACTTCCATCAATAGCGAAACTTTTTTCAAGCCTAACTTAAAAATTACCTAGCAGCTTTTATAAGAAAGACTAATGATTATTTATTATTTACATAGTTATTTGTTGTTAATTTCCCTAATTATTACTACACTTCATCCATAGAGTGTATTGTTAAATGCATACATTTGATTTGTAACAACGAAAAAAGCTTTTGTATTACCTACAGCTTTCTTAAAATAGCACACTTACGCAAACACTCATTTAAGTAGTAATTTAACAAGCTTCAGCCATCATCAAGGAAATAACAACAGAAAGCCACACATGTCTGTATATAATTTACAAAACTAAGTGTTGTCTTTGGAAACCAATAGATGTTGGTTTACATTTTATTTTAACTTCCAATGAGTTGAAGATTTTAATAAAGTTTTCTCGGTTGCCAAATAATGGCAAGCAAATGTTCAGGGCATTGACTTGGCTACTTTTGAAGCATTAAAGTTGTCGTCAGAGTAATTACATTTGAATACATGGCATCGAATAAGGCTTACTGTGTTTTTTCAAAATCCTTTCCCCGAATATTAATATATTTATCCTTGCAATTCAACTAAGATTGATGGCTATATTTGTGGTCGTTATTAATCTTTCCAATTCTTTAAAGTATCACTGTATATGCAGACACTACCACTTCAAGACATTGTCCATTTTAACAAGGCAACCTATTGGATTTTGTTTGAACTTCTTTACTTAATTTTTTCTCCTTCATGCCGGCAACGTTATTTTATCATACAAAAAAAAGTGTATATGTGTCATGTATCCATTTTCGTTTAAATCCCTTTGCAACACTTTGTATAACTGTGTTTTGCCATAAACCACTCAAATACACTCTCAGTCATGCCAGAACGTTTACATATACATTAAGATATAAACGCCGACTTGTCCGCCAAGTCGCCAGGGCTCACTTTCATCGCAACGAAACGAGCAAATGCGACAAAGTTACTGTGGAATATGAACCACTTTTTAGTGGAATATAATTGGCCGCAAGAGAGATTATTTGTATTTTACTTTCTCTTTGCTGCAGGAGATAAGCGAGTTTGACGTGTTAAGTCCAAAATTGACATTTAGTATTCTGTAGTAGAGTCAACAATAAAAACATATAAAATAAGGCGACATTCGTAACATTTTGAAATTTATGATGAATGCAAATTTAAACATGTAATTAAACTTAGGGTGACTGTAATATTTTTTGTAACATTCAGAATGGGATTTATATAACATCGCCTAGAGCTGTAAATGGATATACAAAATTATTCAAAATTTTTTCTGAGGTAAAGCTATGTTAGTTCAGGTTTAGGAAAAATTAGACATGGTGTATAGCAATAGAATGGTCAGCAATAGATAATGAAGGAAGAGTAGATCGTGATCGTACCTATGTTAATCATCTTGGCCCAGTTTTCCGTGGAAGGCACAGCATGAAACTTATTAAGTTACTGACTGAGGAAAGAAACTCAAGGTCCTCTATATAACCTTGGCCGAAGTATTTTAACCTAATAAGGGCCAGGGCAGGAAAGCTACAAAGAAAATTTTGGTTGGTCTGGTATGGACCTATCCCACTTGCCCGTTAGATGCCTGAAATTTTAGTGGCCAGTTAAAACTCTACAGGCCTGTCTCAAGTGACTCCTACGTAGGCTATTATTAGCCAGTTATTATGTTGGATGT
>OZ035881.1:26569991-26634466 GCA_964034835.1 Muscina levida
CGCTATCTCTTTACGTAGTTTCCACCAAGTTCTGATTAGACGACACTGAGCGCTCAGAGTGTGTCAGATCTACAAAACTTTCAGCAAAAAGGATGAGGAGCTAATTGGTCTGCAGTTTTTTGGAAAGGCAATGAACGGGCTTACCTTCCTTGGGAATAAAAATAACCTTAACCTTCCTCCATTTCTGTGAAACACAACAATCCGTATACAAGCCTTAAAGATGTCCACCCATATCAGAGTTATATCATGCACAGAGATCTGCAGCATGATATGAATTAATTCATCCGGATTATCGATTTCAATTACGCCAAGTATCATTAACATGTGTATGAAGAGAATTATATTAACAAGCATAACGCTATCTTCTAGTTTAGAACTAGCATTTAAACAAATTGTTTATATTCCCAGGAAAATTTTTCAGAACTTGTTACGGATGGTATCGTTTCTTTTTTAATCGACCTTCTGTTCTTTTTCTGGTTCCATATAACGGATTATGTACAACATATTGCACCACAGATTCCGTAGAACAGAAAATGAATAAAACTTTTTTTTTTGCTGTGACTAAACTTGACCATTATAATTTGTGTAGAGATTACCTAAAAACAAGATTCTATTTGCCCGTTAATGAAACTTTACATCCATCGTATTCGAAATAAGTATTTTTTAGAGGGTATTATTAAGAAAAAACTCAAAAATCGGAGTTAAAATATATTTCGAGCTAGTACCCAATTGAAAACCAATTAAATTTCAAAAAAAACACCATATGTAATTCAGTTATGGAGCAATTCATTCATAACAGGTTCCGAAGAACATGTTGGTTTTGGGACAATTTCAAACAAAATAATATATTGTGCAACCGAAAGTGTAACTTATTATTTATCAGTAAAAGCTATTCTGTAATTGTTTCTTTGCAACAAAATATTTTGCTGGGATATAATATACATGTAACTATAAAGAATCACAGCGAATTTTATGACCTATAAAAATATTCTGTATGTATTAAACACTCTTTCATTCTACATCCCAAAAGTAGCTGATTAACTTACAAATCCAGTGTACAATGAGTCTCCTCTAATATATATTAACTGCCTTTTAGTTTGTGGTTGAAAATATTGTTGTATTAAAGGATCAATAAATATTTTGCGGAATCATAAAGGGTGTCCCAACAAGAACACAATTTTTAAATCTGGCAACATTCGAAGTGTCATTGTTTGACATTTGAACAATTGTTATTGTTTGCTAGTAGAAGGTACGAGGTTAGTTAAAATGGAGCGCTACACGAATGAACAACGCATTCTCATTGTGAAATTGTTTTACCAAAATGGTGAAAGTTTTGCAACATGAAAAAGCTGATTTTGCCGCTAAAATCATCTTCAGTGACGAGGCCCATTTCCATCTTGATGGCTTCGTCAATAGGCAGAATTGTCGCATATGGGGTGAGGAAAATCCTCGAGTGATTCACGAGAAGCAAATGCATCCTCAACGTGTCACTGTGTGGTGTGGTTTTTGGGCTGGAGGAATCATTGGACCTTTTTTTTATGAAAATGAGGCAGGTCAAGCGCAAACAATCAATGGTGTTCGGTATCGTGAAATAATAACCAGTTTTTTTTTTGCCTCGAATTGAAGAAATGAATGTGGAGGGCATGTGGTATCAACAAGACGGTGCCACATGTCATACAGCCGGAGAAACAATTCAATTGCTGCTTCAATCTTTTCCCGGTCGTGTTATTTCGCGTTTTGGAGATCAGAATTGGCCGCCTAGATCGTGCGATTTAACACCAATAGATTTTTTTTTGGGGTTTTTTGAAGTCGATGGTGTTCGCGAATAAGTCGACGACGACTCAAGCCTTAAAAGAAGAAATTGGACGCTGCATTAATGAAATACCGCAGCATTTATGTGAAACGGTCATTGAAAATTTCATTAAAAGATCGCGTGCATGCCAGCAAAGCCGCGGCGGCCATCTGCACAATATATTGTTCCATACATATCCTCATTCTGTCTACTTTACGATATAATAAAGTTTCACGATTTTTTTTAAAATAATTGTGTTTTATTTAAAATTTAAAAATTGCGCTCTTGTTGGGACACCCTTTACATATACCATATCCATTATCCATTTGACTTAATTAAACTGGTAGTATTTACAGCAGTGCTAACACTATTAAGAACATTTATTTCATTCCTGTGCATTGTTCCTACTATTGTTTACTCTTAAGACTTTATTACCTTTCGCCCTAGACTACTCCTCACAAACAAACACATTTAGTCATTAATTTGAAAACAACAAATCTTGATTATACTCGTTCACCACACACACCAACACAATCAACAAAAGAGGAGTTTTAAACAACCATTATTGGTTTATAATGGTAAACGCCCTCAATTTGCTAAATTACAGAGTTCATGTTATTGTTGGCCATCGTTTGTTGTGTTGAGTGTTTCCAAAGGCTCCAATTGAGAACATGAGCACATAATAGCTTACCCTTACTAAAGTTCATTTACCGCATTTGTTCGATATTTTGTTGTGCTTTTGCATAAAAAGCATTTTCTTACCTTTTGCTATACAAGACAACACTAAAACATGACTATGAAATCAAGCAGTATATATAAAAGGTTATATTTTGATATAAAAGCCTTTCTAGGTCATCGTATCGTGTAAGGCTATTATGCGATATGGATGTAAGTTTGCTAAATTTTATCATTATATTAGGTGTGCATTATTCGACATAGGATTTCTATTTGAAGTTTTTTGACCATTATGCACTGGGGAATAATCGGAGGTCCCCAAGCAAGTTTCCAAAATTTGAGAAGACGCAATGTTGAATAACCAAAATAGTATGTTACCACAGATGCGTCTAGGTAATGTAAGTTTCTGAAGCTCAACACACGTATATGGATGTGGATTCATAGTCGAAAAAAGAATAAGATATCTGGTCTCGCGGTTTAACCCCTTTTTGGAAATATATATATTAGGGCGTTTCACTAAAAAAAATTTGCAACTCTTGAAGCGGAATATTACAGCTTGTGATTTAAAAGAATTTCGAAAATTTTTTGGGATTTTTTGAAGATGGGTGTGGGGTCGCTGAAATTGATTTTATCAAAAAAATGAGGTTATGGAGAAAAAAATTTTATATTATTTTTTTCTGGTGCTTTTTGTTCATACAACTAAACAATTCTCTTAGCAAGGATCCGATCCCACGACAAAAAAATTATAGGTGTGAAAAATTATTATATTATGGACCACTTTGATAGTCTTAAAAGTGAAAAATTATTTTTCCTAGATTTTAAACCTCGATAACTTAAAAAGTTTTCAAAATTTTTTCAAGATGTAAAATGCGTTAAAAAGATAATTTAGATACCTTTATTTTGGTATATATAAGTTTATATCTTACTTGTGAAAAATGTTGCAAAAAATAAAAAATAGACAAAAAAATATATTTTTTATTATTAAATTCACACTATTTGAATTTTAAAATATGTGAAATAGGCCCTTTTTAAAATGTAACAAAATTCATAATGCATAATTTTGTAACCTCAAACATTAAAAGGGTTTTTGATGAATTAAAGTTGCCCACTTCCTTTTTTTCGAAAGATACACTTTTATGGGAAAATGATGATGATTTTGTTTCTTCAAAGAAAAAGCTAGAAAAACTATGTGTTGTGAATGATTTATCAGAAAGAGGCGTGGCGTCGACTACAATATATAACAAAAAAATTATAAAGAATGAGGATGATTTTCAAAACTTATTGACTAGAGTTGATAACAATCAAAAAATTATATCTAATGTTAACAAAAATGTTATTGAAAAAGCTCTTAAGAAACCAATTTGAAAATACTTCTACAGTTGTTCCACATTTAGTGGTTAATGTATTGTAATTTTAGATACAAATTTACTTTTTAATTTTAATTTGTTCATTAAATATGTTGATTTTGTTTATTTAATATCTTTTGATTTTGTATGGGAATACAAATATATTGATGATATTTTTGATATTTTTATTAAAGCAATGTGTTTTAGAAGTTTTTTGTTTACTTAACCAAGAACGAAACATAATGAAATTCTTTTAATTTTCATAAAATTTGATAAATAAAAAAAAAATTTTCAAACTTTAATTTTTTTCTTATATTTTTTTCAACAAGTAAAAATAAATCTATGTACCGAATGAAAGGTAATTTAAAGACCTTTCCAACGCATTTTACATCTTGAAAAAATGTTGAAAACTTTTCAAGTTATCGAGGTTTGAAATCTAGGAAAAATAATTTTTCACTTTTAAGACTATCAAAGTGGTCCATAATATAATAATTTTTCACACCAATAATTTTTTGTCGTGGGATCGGATCCATAAGAAGAGAATTGTTTAGTTGTATGAACAAAAAGCACCAGAAAAAAATAATATAAAATTTTTTTCTCCATAACCTCATTTTTTTGATAAAATCAATTTCAGCGACCCCACACCCATCTTCAAAAAATCCCAAAAAATTTTCGAAATTCTTTTAGATCACAAGCTGTAATATTCCGCTTCAAGAGTTGCAAAAATCGCAAAAAACGCATTTGGTGAAACGCCCTAATATATATTATATATATGACTGGGAGAGTTTAATGCTTATCGAGTTTTCTCAACAACATTTCCGATAACGGATTCTGACAAAAAAAAAACAAAAAATAAAACCAATATATCCCCTGATCAAAAGACAAAAAACCAGATATATCATATGGTTATCGATGGATCACCACATAGTTGCAGCGAAGTAACGCACGCGGCTAACACTCGTAACCATACGCAATTGAATCTATACAACGCAATGCTTCATATCACCGAGATAGCCGATGCCTACCCACTGTCTCAATTACTGCAAATAAATACACCTAATTCTAATGTTCCTGGCACATGCCGTAGCATATTGAGCATTTGTCTCAAAGACCATACTGGCGTATGAAAAACCACTCTTATACAAGCTCCCGGTACGATTAATAATGTCGGATGCTGCAAACTAAGCAAGACTGTAGCCAGTGGAAGGGAACGATATAACGGGAAGATAACAGATATGAAACTGCTCATCGGGCAAAAAAGGGTCAATGGAAGGAAAAACGGAATTATTATATCGAAAAGTACACAGATAGAGTTGAAGCCAGAAAGACATGAAAGTGTGGTCAGAGACACGAAGAGTATCCTGCAAATATGCAGGTACCAATTTCGCACACTGCTCGTTCATTTACGATGGACTATATAGTTCACCACCAAGAAACGTTCCTACAAAGATTTTTGTAGAATCTGCAATACCACTGCACGACTTTTGGTGACCTGAGATATAAAAAGTTTGATTATCGAGCACTTGTGGACAATGCCCGTCGATCAGTAGATGATTTTCGGAGCATCCGTGCCTTCATCGACGTTGCCTGACCATAATTGGAATATTTCGTGCCAAAATTTAAAAATGATATCACAACGGGACCTGCTTTAAACCAAGTGAGCGTTGCTAAAAGCGAGTGATGAACTAACCTAGCCTAACCTAATCCAGAAGAGATTATTCTCCATGTGTCAATATCTAGATTTCTGCGAGGTAGAGCTACATAGTTAGGATCAAAGCCTGGTATAGTTAAATTTGTGTTTTTTGAGACAGGGCTTTGTCAGATAATTTGCTTAATAGCATAATATCAGCGGTTTGCGATCAAAACTCGTCTCTTGAAATCCAGGGTGACAATGTTTTTTTTTTAATTTACGTCGGATCCAATGTTGACAAAATTATCTACTACTTAAAAGTTATAGTTGTCAATGTTCACTTATCGCCGTAAACGGAAGACTCTTTTGTGTTTGTCTTCTTTTATCATTTGGTTATAGTTTGCCGAATTCTTAAGAATACTAACAACGACGGCAGTAGCATCCCGCAGTATGCATCGTGTTTACTGTAGCATTCCGCATAAACATCTCCATTATGATCTTTAAAGAATCTCATGCCCAGTCTGAAGAATTTTTCCTGTCTTCACAAAAGACATCGCCCTAGTCTGTAGCACCCTGCAAAGTTGTGTGATCTTCTCAGTAATAGCAAATTTAGACTTTACATCAAATATAGTCTAAAATAGTCGCTAACAAGATGATAACTTTCAATCTGCATTCTTTGAGTGTATTCTGAAATTATTTTTTTCATTAGCGAGTACTAAAATAAAGCTTCATCGATTCAATTGATTAGGATATGTGAATAAAAGTTGGAGGGGACTGGTTCAACAATGAATAAACTACGATCCGGCTGTCTTAGATCTTCAGGTGATTCTGAGAACGTGACGACTCTAGACTCTTAACTCGACAGCGGTCTAGCATTTAAAACATATCTAAACTGCATTTTCAGCAACATTTACATTCACATCTATACAAATGAAATTTGAAATGATACAGGAATTGAATTCACAGGGTTGGATTCACTGGGTTCAGGTTTCAAACGAAATGTCAGAGAGGTTTGACAGTTTTATCAACGTTTGTCCCTTAGACGTGTCAAACCATCATCTTAATGGCCATGTAAATAGGCAATATTGCTAAACTAAACCGGTACGATTGAAATAGGGTTTTCACGCTTTTTTTGTACCTTCGTAATAAAAAACTGTTTTAATCTCATGTACCTAATTTTAATATCATTGTTTCAAAAGAATAATTAGCATTTTGGTTAACCATGTACTTTTAATTTAGATTGGTACACGACCTACATACGTAACAACTATTACCCTTATCGCATCTTATGCATTGTTATCTTGACCGCAATATGTTAAAACGCAACGAAAACGCAATCGTAAGCTGTATATGGCTTCGAAGTCTTTTTCAACTTTAGTGTCATTGCGTAAATAATTAAAACGCCAAAATGCGCTCGTATACTTTTCAGGTTACCAAGTTGTATTTTTAGTTGTTTTTTTTTTGTTATTTGGTAGGGGTTTTACACTTTCTTCTTCTGCGGTTACTCTAATGGGAAATGAACAATTGTGTCATAGCAAAATGTAAAATGAAGATAAAAAAATAAAACTCAGAAACACTCCATTTTTGCCTTCACGGTTTGAATATAATACAGGGCGGGAAGTTTTCGCTGTTACTCAGTAAACTCAATGTAGTAAGTTTTTTTGTGGTGTTTGTAAAAATGTTAAGGCGAATACATAGAAGTGAAAACCCAACAAAAAGTGAAGTTATTACAAATTTGTTGTTGACTTTTTTTCTTTTTGTTTGCTACAGCTTTGTTTCCAAGACTCCTCATCATGGCATTTTAATTTCATTTTCAATAATGCGGTTGCTGTTGACACTTTGTGGGTACGCATGGCTGCGTATGAGTGCTGTGACATTATTTTAATAAAAATCATACGCCAACGGATGGGAAGATGAATAGAATGTTATATTTGGCTATATAAGAAAGATATCGATTCTTAAATTAGAAATACCACGTTCAAGAGGCGCATGTTACTATTTGTGAAAAATATACTTAATATTGTTATCTTGAAACTTGTGATTATCAATTTCGTCTATGTCACTTGAACAAAAGACCATCATTTAACAATTATAATAATATCTGACCTTAATACTGAGGTACTCATTGTATAAAGCAGCCAAGCATAAGGGTAATTAATATAATGTGCAAAAATAATCAACTATATAATACAATTTCTGTTTTGGTAATGACGTAAATAATTTTAAATGGCAATTTGAATTTGTTGTACCATTGGTATTGTGAACCCATCTAGTCTAAGCATCTTACGCTAAGAATAGACACAAGTGACACAAGAGACACAAGAGAAGAGATTACCATTTTTTCGTTCATCTCAAGGGTACTATAAACTATATTTAGTATAGCTCAGGGGTTCATACATAGGTCAATCTACATGACCTAATCTCCACCTACACTTATGAGTTTAGTTAACGTATTTTGTAATGTGCAAGTAAAAGATGAAAAACACAATATGGTTAAAACAGGAGGTTGCGATTTGTAGACTTTATAAAAATATGATAAGAAACTATACATTTCTTCAACATATACATAATTTGTTCTTAAACCTCAAAAAACGTGTTTGCCTAGAAGCATTAAAAAGATTTGGTTGAATCATCAATAACTTTAACATAAGTTGGTCATTAGGGTTGTGGTAGTGCACGAGTTTTCGATTTCAATATAGATATCCCGATAATTTTATGAGGTTGGGGAAAAAATATATGAAGGGACAAAGGTGGCGGTGAAGGGGAAAATATCCACAACAAGCCAACAACATATAAAATTGTTTATGAAAATAATTAGGAATGGTTCTAACATATTTACAAATTCTTAATTCATTTAACTAAGATTTGTAGATGGCATTGTGCTCCATTAATAGTTAACATGCTCTAGCCGACATTAGCCTTAAGTTTATTCTTGATTGTTTTACTTTTTAACTGAAATTAATTCTGTCTTCGACACTAGCTAATGACAAGAAATACTACATAGGATTATTACAATACAAACTATAATTGCTTGGTTTTGAATAAAGGCGGTCAACAGCAGCCGTTGAAATTATTTAAGATGTCATGGGTATTTTTACAATGCATAAAGAAAACTAATTAAAATTTCCAGTACTGCATTTTTATGATGGAATATTAATTGGATTTTTTAAGTGCGGCAGGTTAATTTTTATAGGATTAAGTCCCAAACAAAAAGAAATTATAAATAAAAATTTTTAGTGATTTATTGCTAATAGGAAAACAAATATAAGAAAAACCAGATAAAGTCATTGCAGAATATGTTGGGCTAGTTGACCGTCATTAGCCATGCAGTAGGTTTGCACCATTTTTGTTTTAAAAATTTATTTTTATACAAAAGTATAATAGAGGTGAAGACGGTCATCGCACTGAATCTGTTCAAAAATTCATTATGTAGTAAGTGGACAATTTTTCATTGTATAAATTATAACGTTGTTTATTCTTCATCGCCTTGTAATGTGCTACCTTATTACCGTTCGCTTTAAGTCCATCTTACAAACCATTTCCTTGCTCCCACAATTTCAATTTGAAATTGTAAAGTGTCTTCGTGATTGCTATTAAGCAAACAATAGTTTTGTGCTAGAACTTCTTCTTTTCTTATCACTATTTCCGTCGGGTTTATTATCAGCAGTGCAATTAAATTAATTATGCTTTTATTACCAAGCCGTAATGTAAAAATTTTTGTGGTTTTGACCTTTGTGCTGCTTGTGTTTGCTTTGTACATTAACAATCGAGTAATTAACATTGACTTTTTCACTTAATTGAAATTAATGAAAACGAAATAAGGAAAATGAACACATTTTTCTCTGTGTGTGTGTAAGAGTGCGTGGGTAGTGAAGTTAAAGCGTTAGAATTAAGTGGGGAAAGTAAAAATAAGTGTAATAAAGTGTTAATAATTATACCATATAAGGTAGATAAGGGCTTAAATAAATATGTTTTAATGGGGATGATATTAAACATATTATTTGTAAATTGTTATTCATATTGCTTGTGTCTAAGAAAGATACAAATTGGTATATGAACTTTAAAAAAAAGGGTGAAGTTAGTTTTATTGTATGAAATAGCATTTGTATTATTGTGAGCAAATGGTAAAAATCACTTGTTACCATTAGCATTAGGTATAACTATAATTCGCCATATTTGAGTTGCGATTTGTTTATATTTAAAACAGATATAACAAAAGTATACTATAACAAATTAAATTAACATATAACCTAATAAGTATATGCATTTGTCATTTGAATTTGCAACAAAATACGTTCTCTCTGCTGTTTCGTTACTGTAGAAGTTCAGACGAAACAAAATAGCAAATAAAATAATAAGTTTTTTCAGCTTCAGGGACTTTGAGTGGTATTTCTCTATGTTAACGTTGATGTTTTAGTAAAAATTTGTGGTTAACAGTTTGATTTTTAAAATGGCTGTAATCATTTCATTATGTTGTAATTACAAATATTGTATCAAATGAAACACATCACATCCAATAGATCAGGAAACAGTTAAACATATCTGATCCTAGTTCATAGAAACATGGTTGTGAGTGGAACCAGATTCCCGCATAAAGATATCCACAAGGCAACCTGGATATCTCCCGATCAAAATACAAGAAATCAGATTGATCACGTGGTAATTGATGGAAGGCATGTCTCAAGCGTTATGGACGTGCGTGTGATGCGCGGTGCAAATATCGACTCGGATCACCACCTAGTTGCAGCCAAGGTACGCACACGATTAAGTAGAGCTAAAAACACTCGTAATCAAATACAAAGGAAGCTAGACATCACAAAGCTGCAGACCACTGAGATAGCCAATGCCTACTCCAACCAACTCTCTCAATTACTCCATACAAATCCCCCTAGTTCTGATGTTCCCGACATGCAGTGGCAGCATATTGCGAATTCTATGACCACTGCCGCAACAACCGTACTGGGTTATGAAAAACCACGCTCAGACAAGCCCTGGTACGATGATGAATGTCGCGAAATGTCTGAGGAAATAGATGCTGCATACAAGGAAAAACTGTAGCCAATGGCGACGCGTGCGGTGACGGAGCGTTATAAAGAGAAAAGGAGGGAGATGAAACGCCTGTTCAGACGGAAAAAGCGTCTGTGGAAGAAAAGAGAGAGCCAGGACATCGAAAACTACAGGGATAGAGGTGAGGTCCGAAAGTTCTACCAAAAGTTAAAAAGTAAAGGTTTTGGAACAGGGATCCCCACCTGTAAGGATAGAGACGGAAATATTGTCACGGACACTCAGAGTGTGCTGTAAATATGGAGGAAACACTTTCAATCTCTTCTCGTTCCCGAAGGCAGCATAAGTGGCGAAATCGCACCAATCATCGACGATGGAGTAGACTGTCCACCACCGAGCCAAAACGAGATCAGCACGGCAATTGCGCGGCTTAAAAATAATAAAGCTGCGGGAGCCGATGGACTGTCGACAGAGCTTTTTAAAGCCGGCGGCGATGACCTGGTAACATGCATGCACCAGCTCATAAACACGATTTGGCTCAGGGAGTGCATGCCCGATGATTGGAATCTGAGTGTCCTCTGTCCCTTGCTTAAGAAAGACGATCCAAGTGTGTGTACCAACTATCGCGGGATTAGCCTCTTACCCATCGCATACAAGGTCCTGCCTAGTGTGTTATGTGAAAGACTAAAGCTCATTCTGGCGATCCTGATTGGATCTTATCAGTGTGGCTTTAAGCCTGGTAAGTCCACGACCGACCAGATATTCACACTACGACAAATCCTGGAGAAGACTTAAGAAATGCAGATCGACACCTTCCACCTATTCATCGACTACAAAGCTGCATTCGCCAGTCCAATGCGGCAGAATTTGTTACATGCTATGGCTGAGTTTGGTATCCTTTCGACGCCAATACGATTTTACGGGAGGACACTGACTGACACAAAGTCTTCAGTGAATACTGGCAAAAATCTAACAGAACCATTTTCTACCAAGCGAGGCTTTAGACAAGGCAATAGTCTGTCTTGCGACCTCTTTAACATCGTAATGGAGATGATTATGCGGAAGGCTGCAGTAAACAGGAATGGTACCATCTTCAACAAAAGTCACAAGTTGCTCGCTTATGTTGATGATATAGATATCATTGGCCGGATCGCGGGATGTTACTGCGGCTTTTTCGATGATTGAAATACAGTCGGTGGAAGTGGGACGGGTAATAAATTAGAACAAAATCAAGTTATTTGTTTCATCGAACAGAGAGTCTACTCGTCTGGGACGCTGCGTGAACGTTGAGAACTATAACTAATATACGAGTACTGGCCGCGAACCGCTGCTACTATGCGCTAAGCAAGCGATTTAATGACAAAGCCCTCTCCCGAAGGAAAAAGATCCAACTGTACCAGACTCTGATCCTACCTGTCTTGCTCTACAGAGCAGAAACCTGGATAATGACACAAGCGGAATCGCCTTCGGCAATAAACTTAATGGACGGCGCAGGAGGGGTGACCAAAACTTCGTTATGTGGACCATAAATCATAACCATAATTTTCTGTTGTTGTTGCCATTAAAGATGATAGAAGAAAGAAGATTGAATCTTTTGACATAACTTAAAAAATACACGTATGCATTATAATTAAATATGCGGACTTTTTAGACTGGAAAAAGTATTTGTTTTTATTCGAACTATACTTTTTCATAAGTGTCCCCAACGTCGCTAAGACTTTTTAGTGGTAAATATATTTCCTCTATTGAGCACTACAGCAATTTATATTCAATATAAAAAGGTTTACCACTTGTGGCTGACAGTATACAAACATAATGAATATTATGATTAATTATATATCTAAGAGCTAAACACTTACAAAGGAATAATCAATCATTTTAAATGTATAGCATAACATAAGTGCACGAGCTCCTAATATATTTTCGTATTAACATCAAGAAACTTCCTCGAACGGGTGTTTAGTTGCAATGTTGACTTTGCCTCAAGCTGTGTTAATAATGTGTCTTCCGCCTGATATATTGCTACAATGTCAGTGTAACATGATAAACAACACCACCACAACCGAAGATTCGGAATCCTACCACAAATTATTGGACAATATTCACAACGAAAGACCATTCGAAAGTATTCTAATCATACATCGAAAGCAACCAACAACCAATTACAGATTGGAGCTGATATATCAATATCCAAGGCCTAAGGTTATTTTGGACAATGGCAGAAGTTTCCTATACAAGAAGCACTTCAATAAGAATATATTGACGGTAATATTGGTATACGCATATTTGGACACCGAAATGTTAGCAGCTGCAGCGGAAAGTTTGAATTATATAAGACAAAATAGAATATTAATGTTAGCAGAAAATATAAAACCTCACCGAATACACGGATTCAAATTACAGTTATCATCTCTTTGCCAACAGTATAATATGACAAATGTCCTGCTCAAGTTTTCCAATTATGAAAATGCGACTCTATCTCGGCATTATCACATACTCCAGCCCTTTCCTCACTACCACTGGGATGTCCACTATCAAAAAGATAATTTTAGTGTAAGCCGTGGCAATTTCGAATATTTTCCTTGCCATTGGCATAATATGCACAATATAACGCTGATCACAATGTCAGCTCAAACAACGCCAGCTAGCCTTTATGTTGAGAATTCCCAAGGACAATGGCGTATTAACGGTATAGTCGCTCGATTAGTTTTGCTATTTGGCGAACGTTATAATGTTACATTTATCCATCATTCGACCTTCAAATTGGGTGAAATTACCCACTTTATGGAGATAACCAAAATGGTGGCCAAGCGTCAAGTGGACATTCCTATGGCACTACAATTATTGGATGTTAGTATGTGGGAAAATATGACGGATACCTATGAAGTTAACGATGTTATACTTATGGTTCCCCGCGCTCAACCTTTAAGCAACAGGGAGATATTTATGCTGCTTTTAGATGGATATTTTTTCAAATGCATTATAATCTGCTGCCTGCTATTGTCCATTGCTCATACACTGCTGGTGTATTTTGACAGTGGCATCCTGCAGCGTCTTGATATTATTGTAAATGCTACTTCATTTCCAGGAGTACTGGGTCTAGCATTTGTCACCAAAAGTTCTCCAAGTACGAACATAAAAATCATTTACTTTTTGGTAGCCATTGCCGGGATAAACATTAGTTCTCTGTTTGCCGGATATACGAAGACCTACTTTACCTCTCCTCCCTATCATCGTCAAATCTATACATATGAAGACATGAAGCAATCCAATATCAAAATCCTGATGTACACCGCAGAAGCCAATGTACTGGGCGGCATGAGTCATCTACAGAGTTTAGTAGCTACAAATCCCAACATCTCACATGTGCTGAAGCAACGCAACAATTTCAATACCTCGTATGCGTATTTTATGACAACACCTAGCTGGGTCATGTTGTCTCGCAAGCAGCAATATCACTCGCATAAGGCCTTTCATGCTCCTGAGGCCATGAAGTACTTATCAGTGGTGCCATATAGTTTTATATTGCCCTATAACTCACCCTACAAAGAACCGTTGAATCACCTGATGCATCGAATTCGCGATTTGGGTTTAGTGGAGGCTTGGCAACGTAGCACCTTTTCCGATATGTTGAAATTAAAAATTATTACTTTACGTGATCCTAATCCCATCAGGGGTCAAATGACCTTCAGTCCAGGCGATTTCTATTTTGTTTGGATCATTTGGCTGATTGGTTTGGGAGTTGGAACTATAGCTTTTGTTATGGAGATTGTGTGGTTCAAGTATCGAGAAATATGCAAAATAAAGATGAGATTTTAATGTAAATAAATTGTATTGGTTTAATTTCTGAGAAAAAATCAATATAAAACTGTGTTAAACTCACCTTTGTGTGAGTGAGCATGATAATACAACAGACATTCACACACATATACCACACAGCAAATTTTTTAAATAAATTTACACTCATAAGTACACTTGACATATAAAAATATGCAAATGTACATAACTCTTACTGTGTGTGTGTGTGTACAATGGTAATCACAAGAATGTACAGGAGCTTGCAAAGGTAGCATTGTTACATGATGCACTCGTCGTACGTAGGACAAACTTATTATTCTCAAACATTTATAAAAAACTGTTGGAGCTTAGAAGTGTCTGGAACTTCATGAAAAATGTTGAGAAAGGGAGAAGAGATTATACAACATTTGCAACACATCGTGTGGATAAAAGCGCATGAAGTGTTAGAATTATTTCAATCATTGTGGAGAAATAGGATGAATTATTTACACAAGGAAATCAAACATGTGGAAACTTTAACGCATTTATTTTGTACAATGCCGAGAAATCATTAAAGTAAAATGAAAGCAATTGTTGGTTCATCATATGGAAAGGGAAATTTCTGGGTTACACTTAAATCTATTAGTATTTTGATAAAAAGTTTTAAGAAAAAATTGTTACAACGAAACGATATATTTTATCTAAATATACATATACTCACTTTTTTTAATACACTTGTTTGCTTTTCCCTCCTACGATCTGGATTTTATATAAGTTTTTCATTTATATTACTTATATTTTTCTGACAGAATTACAATCGTAACTTTCATTTCAGCTACAAATTGTCTTTTCAAATTTGCATACAAAACATTGTATAAGAAATATTAAAAAAAGGCATTATGTGAAATCTTAAAATCTGTAAACGTTAACGGCAATGATATTCTTATATGACATATATAATTACAAATGCAACAATAAGTAATTTCATCAGATCTCCCTACCATTTTTTTACATGAGAAATGTATAACTTGCAACTTTTGCATAACTTAAAACTTGTTTGCAGCAAACCTTAATGTAGGTGTAACTTTTTAATTAAATATTACTTGCACACATTAAGTTTAAAATTTCTACACCCATATGCATACAAATTGAGGTTTCTACCACGATAGCAGAAACAAGTGTGAATATTTAAAGACTTTCATTAGTTTCTATGTAAAAAGTTATCATATATTAATTAGAACAGAGATGGATATAAAGGAGAAAAAGTTACTCTTTAAAAATTTCCATAATCAAGCTGAATATTTAAAATGGCATGAGCTTGCAATTGTTCGAAATTTAAAGAAAGCAAGCTGTGAGAAATGCTTTTTAATATTTTTCAATAATATTAATTTCTACAGAATAGTCTCAGTTGTGAAAAGAAATCGGATATAAACGGCACGCTACGTATGAGTGATGTAATCGTAAGTACAATACTACTCATAATGCTCATACGCCATAGATGCACATGATAACGCAAACCAACAGTCAAAAATCAATGAACGACGACTATAAAATTTAGATGTCCTGAGGACCACTATATACAAAAAAGGTAGACATTTTAAATGATATTTTTTTTTAAACTGTATTGCTTGTTAGTTTTTGTCCATCGTATTGTATATATATCAAAATTACGTTAGTGTATCAAATGATACATCAAATTCGGGTAACGATCAGAAATGTGTTTTTTATTGATTGATATTTTTTGGTCAAATTCAGTGTGTCACGCACTAGGATGACGAGTTTCGAACTCCATGACGAGTTCATCTTCAGACCCCTTTGTGGCGAACTGATGCACAATGGTACATCATAAGTTGTTTATATATCTACAATACAATTGTATTTTTGTCCTAGCGGGATAAATATTCAGACGAATTTTTAATTTTTTTTTACTATACATACCCAGGTATGTATGTTGTTGACGTAAGGGTGCAACTTTGTAAGTGGCCTTTATCTTCCAATTGTGATCCAACTCTAAACAAAATTGGGACTATTACGTAGAACAGTTTTGGGTTGAATATCACGATCCGATTATCCAGTTCAGAGTTACAGCGTTTTGAATACTCAAAACATACCCAGGTATGTGCCGTTAACATAAAGGTTAAAAATGTCATCATATAATACATTTTCAGAGAGTCCTAATAAATTGACTTTACTTTTGCACGCCCCCCGCCGCATACGTCGTTATCAGTTTCTATACTCTTTCTTTAGCTTTATTAAAAGACGAATGCGGTGGGGGGAACGCCCCCCGCCGCATACGTCGTTATTAGTTTCTATACTCTCTCTTTAACTTTATAAAAAGACGAATGCGGTGGGGGGCACGCCCCCCGCCGCATACGTCGTTATCAGTTTCTATACTCTCTCTTTAGCTTTATTAAAAGACGAATGCGGTGGGGGGCACGCCCCCCACCTCATACATCGAAGTCAGTATCGTAACTATTTCTCTGGCATATTTCATAAGTCGAAAATTAAAGAGAGGGGGGGGGGCGTCCGCCCCCCCCATTTCTTTATCATCTGCACCATGCTTTTTTATTTTTTATTATATGAAAAAAAATTGGGGTATTTTTCATATCTGCAAAATTGGGTCATTTTGCATATGAAAAATGACCCAAAACTAAAAAACGAAATTTTACCTAAAATAAATGAAGAGTTCCCCAAATTTTATATGGAAATTTTTTTGGGTAATTTTTCGTTTTTTTTTTGGGCATTTTGCATTTGGGGCATTTTTCATAGAGCCGTTCCAAATTAGTTCAAAGGAGACAAGAATTTCTTAACTCGTTATATTCTAGTGCAAGAGGGACAATTCCCCCAATCCTAGGACAACTATGTATTAACTTAGACAGTTGTGTGTGTGGAAGGTGAACTAGTTCACTGTCCAAAGGTGAAAAATATCAAAATTTCGTACAATTAGCATGTGTCACTCTGAATAAGGTGTTTTTTTGTCACTCATATAAGGGTTAATTATAAGCGCTCATACTTATTTTTTTTATCTTCACCAAAAAATTAGGACATTTCTCGAAGAATTAAGATTCAGAAAATTTTACTCAAAAAAAAAAATATTTCTTTTATGTAGTTTCATTGATTTTACTTTGCGGACCCAGGTATCCCTGCCACTCTCTGAAAGGTGTAAAAAGAAAATCGATATGCCGCGGTAAAGGTATAAAATAAAACTACTCCAATGTAAATATAGAAACAATTAAATATATTCACTTGAAAATGAAAAGGGTACCCTGTCACTCACATAAGGGTTAATTGGCCTACGATCTGATACTGTAAGATATTAAACATTCAATATAATCAGAATCGGTGTGTGATAACGATCTTCTTCCTATTGAATCAGACATAAGTTTGTTTTTGACTATATTTTTGTCAGAAACATCTCAAACTATTACTGTCTGAAAGCGGTGATGGCCATGATCTAATATATTAGCAGTAAGCTGGACTCTTCACAAGAGTTTGAACTTTTTACTTTAATTTTTTATCCAATCATAATACTTTATCACCACAAAGTTGCATTTAACTCTTCTTGTTTGTATTATACCTTAATTTTTAATACATATTTACTATTGTCCTTGAACGTCCACTTCGAACTTGATGCTACCCATTTACAACTCATTGACATTATTAAATTACCTCCCTGCCGTTTTAAATATGTAAAAGGCAATTGCATTCTTCTTTTAAGTACAGGCAACTACCGATTCCAATTTATTTTTATGCATTTATGTACGCGTATATGTTTGCGTGAGTCACCTCATATTTGTGTTCATATGCATTTGCATCTTTTAAGATCCCATAAAAGGTAAAAGTTTTCCCTATTGTGGATATATGCGTGGAAACTTTTGTGCTTCTCTAGACATTTTCAGCAAATGTTCGTGCGCTCCCTTTAGGGGTAAAGTTCAGTGGTATGTTACAAACTTTAGCTGACATGAAACCCCCATTTAAATGTATACATAGTTATGTATTAAACAAATAGTTTGTTACTGTCTGCAAATAACAAACTAAGAACAATAGTTAGTTTTTGATGGCACAAAAATAAAATAGAATTGCAAAATGGAATATTAAGATGTACGAAATATCGCCTAAAGCTATGGCAGTAGTTGTAATCACGTAGAGTGTTTGGTTAACAAAATATTTGTGGCAATGTAGGAAGTTCACATCTTTCTACAGAAACATGTGCATTTTACTTAGTCGAAATCTACACCTAAATGACTTAGTTATGCAACATAGGTGACCAGTAGTTATTTGAACTATAGAAATAGAATAAAAAAATGGTCCCATAGTAATTAAACTGTGTAGAAAATTGTTATTAGCGGCGCTTATGTAGTGCAATAACTGTGGCATATGAAACATTTAAATTGTTTTACGCAGCTTTGGAACTATTAAAGGGATCTTCCCTTCTAAACTAGATACAAATACATCATGCTCAATATTACAGCACTCCTGCCTTTTGGTATGACCAGTTCAACATTATCTCATTGCAAACTTTATTTAATTATAACTTTCGGATCAAAATAATCAAACAGTCATTAGTATAAAATTCCTTACGGAAGTCTTAATAACAATATTGTTTCCTAAAATATAAATCTATCTAATCAATTTAATCGCTTATTATCCCTTGCTAAATTATCTCTGGGCAACACTCATATTATTATCTGTTACTATTGCTTTTCACTCCTGTATTTTTGATACATAACTATGAATTATTTTTATATATGTCTGCCAAGTTACAGCCTAGTCTATGGTCACATTGATTATAATTTACTGTTTCATGATTGAGATTATAGTAATATGTTTGTGCTATGGTTAGGCTTATACTTTTAGCTTGGGGCTTAACAAATACATCACTCATAACTAATTGTTTTGTGTGTTCACAGCAAAGAGATTAAAGTATATTACGACCGATACGATGCAGAAACATCGAATGTATAATAATGATAAAAAATTGTATTGTTGTATAGTGTGGCATGGATAACGCTTCATAAATTGTTTCAATAATTATAGTTCAATTGAAAAAAATTGCATGTGTGTGTGCGTGTTGGCGTAAAATATGATAGGTAGGTATTAAGTTTTGGTAATTAGGATTTACTAGGATAAAATGCTGACAAGAAGGCCTATAATATTTCCTTGTTACGCCAGTGAAATTTTGAAGAAAGAAATTATCAAGTTTTTTGGTCGATAGGTATACAATTTTCAAGTAAACAAATTTTTCAATAAACAAATATTTATATTGAAGGAACCGATAGAGGGTGATGGTCAGTAAAAAGTTCCCTAATACATTACTAAATACAATGTTTGAGTATAATTTCATTAAGCGTAATGATTACATGAATTATAAAGTAGACGAATTATGGAAGGTACCAGAAGGATAGTGGCTAGACTTTAAATTTTTTCTCTCAAACTTTATCGAGATATAAATTAACTATGTACAGAAATTGGACAAGATTTTGTTGGGTGTGTTGATATTATTTCTAAAGTGGGCAGAATGGTACATTTATATGGGAGGCACGTAAGTAAGCGGAATGGAAAATTTGAATGGGAGGTACAAGAAGGGGCTTGGTTAGACTTCCATTTTTTTCCACACCTTTATCCCCTTATAACTTAACTAACTACAGAATTTGAACACGATTGCGTTGTGTATATTGATATTATTACTCGAATCCTAAAGTGGGGGAAAAAATACAAAATCCCTGCAAAAATGCAGCCCATACAAAATCCCGTAAGTAGTTTTGGGTAAATATTAAACCATGCAAAGTTTCAAAATAACTGGTAACGTCTTTCGATAGTAACCTTTCGTACCAGCTAACTCAAAAAATCATTAATCGAATTTGGGCCAAAGAAACCTAGGGTCTAAGATAACTCTTTTATGTGTTACACTTTTGGATCGCGTCAAATAATATATAACCTCATAAACATAGGGGTGAGGTTATACAAATACAGCTATCTCGTTTTTGGTTGTAACAACATTTACAAATGCTTTGTGTAATATTAACTATATTAGGCGGAAAAGTATATGAGTCCAGCCAAATGACATATTTTGCCACAATACGATCAGCTGATGAGGTAATTGTCTGCGTTGTGCAGTGAGCATTAAAATATGGACTTAGAGCCTATGCTAGTTAAGCCAGCAATATATTGAATGGAGGTTTATCAAGGTATACAAAAACAACACAAAGTTGATGAAAAATTGCTTAAAGGCTTTCTCAATATCATATTAGGGTAATTATCCACACTCTCGCTCAATCAGTCTCATGTACAGCAGATGTATAGTGGCAGACATAATTTATTTAAACAAAATTCAAAGCCAATTCTTTGTATGCGTATGGTTTTAACAAAGTGCAAGCAAAAAATTGCTGGTATAAGATTTTATTACTCGTAATTGCAATTCACTATCGGCAACACAAATTAACACCTGATTGCTTTAAAGTTTTTATGAGAATCGACCAGAAAAGCAGACAGAGTGGAATAAGAGAAAATACAAATGATTTGCATAACCCAAGCTCCGAGCAGCGGAAAATAATAGTAGGTAGGTAGGTGTGTACCATTGTGAACCGAAAAAAAACGCCGTATAAATTGAAGCTTGGCAGCATTTAATGACCACAGATTTGATTGTCAGGCTTTGGCATTAACGTAAACTGGTAATCAAATGAAATGGATTGCATTAAGGTCTGCATCAACATGAATTTTTGAGTAGTAAGGAATCCATAATATATGGTGCTGTAGAAGATATGCTAAAGCTGATATTATTTAAAGATGATTATATAAATTAAGCTACCATTTAATTTTTATTTAAATTTCACCAACAGTTTCCTGTAATAGAACTAAGGCTTATATTACCATCGCCCTAAGGTGAACAAACATTTACATCACATATCAAACTAAAACACCAAAAAATCCTTAAGTTTACTTAACCACAACACAATATTTTAGAAGACCAACTACTTCCTCTGCTATCGAGCGAAATCATCGAAAGAAAACTTTAAAAAAATCTACAAAAGTTTTTAGTGCAAAACACTTTGGCGCTTTTAATGTTCCGTTTTGTCCGGAAGGAAGCGAATAGTGCAACTAATTTCATATTAGCAAACATGCATGCGAACGTGTTTAGTCATGTACTTCCACTGCTGACGCCTAAGCGGATGATGTTGTAGATGTAAGGTTTTTAGTTTTTAGAAGCTGTTGTGTTACAACTTGATATAAAATAACTTGCAATGAACAGGAATTGCAATATCCTTAAAACGAATTGAGTGAAAACTTGAGAGGAACAACAAAAGTGGAGCTGGGTAAATTATTTGCTAAAGATTACTTTGGTAAAGTATAATCTTTTAATGTTATTCACAATATTTCATAGAATACATATTACAGACTAACCACTTTTGAAGTTTGAATAAATGTGAAGATTTAAAAGATGTTATGTTTCCAACGATGCGTCTTAGAAAGTATATTGACAGAAGTTACAGAAACTTAACATAACGGCTCTCTTAGTGGCAAAAACAAATACAATTATTATGAAAACACTAAGAACAAAAAAAAAACAATAACACCCACAATAACGACCCTCGCAAACATTGTAAGGACGAAGAATTAAGGACATTCAAGTGGAAAGTCCGAACTCTCTATAGTTATGGTGCCTCTATCCAATTGGCGGGTGTCATCGACAAATAAAAGGCTGACCGCCATATAGGAAATAAGATGGACGGGACAGGGGTGCACGCGACGAAGAACTGTGACATCTTTTATATCTGCCATGCAGAAAGATTGTAATTTGGATATATATTCATAGTCGGCAAAAGACTTCGACGTCGATTTAACCCTGTAAGTGACCGAATAGCCCCTATTCGCATCAAGGCGAAATATTTTTTATATTACGCGGATTTGTGTGCCGATCGAGGGGGCGTCAATGAAAAACATTTTTTTAGATGACTGTAGCCAGGTGTTGAACCTGACAACATGCCACGGCCGGTCTCACTAATACCATCTTTAATAAAAGTCATATACTGATCTAGTATACGGATGATATTTGAGCTACTTTTTCAAGCACGATTTTATCAATATAGTGATAAAAGAGGACAGTCAAGTTTTTTTTCAACAAACTACTATTTGAGACACTGCGTGAATGATGACAACTATAACCTATGAATGATAGGTAAATTAAAATAAAATAATAACAGGGTTAAATTCAAGAGACGAATGTTGATCACATAACGTTGCTAATATGCGCTGATTCAACATTTTGGTACCAAAGCCCACTCCGAAGGCGCATAATCATTGGTAATCAGGAGATAAATATGTTCTGGGAGTCCTAGCGAAAAATATACTTCGAAAAATAATACACCGAGCATAAATAGTATCGTCGTTGTATAAACCGTGGTCGGTTTAATGACATCGACGCAGTCAAGTGCATTCAAATGGAATGGTTTGCGCCATTGGTCATTGCATGGACCAGTTTAAGCAGCTGTTGTTCAAACTTGGTGGAACTTCATGTGGCAATTGATTGATAAATATCTGCAGTTTCTTTTTTTTTTTGTATAGGAAGCTTTTGTGCATAGCAGAATGCAGTTTCATTCTAGAAATGTAAAATTTTAATTTCTTGTAAACTACCGTAATTATGACGTAATTAAATAGCACTATAATTTCTTAAGTCTTATCCTATATTATTAATAGTAAATCGAAAATTTGTCAGTATTGTCATTTCATTCATCCTTAATCTTACGCCTTTCACATCGTGTTTGTTTACTACAATGCCAATGCAAGGTATTTATATTGTAAAATATCCATTTTGTTGGCTGTTTTTGCATTACGAGTATTTAAATATAATCGAAACTCCGAACATCATTCATATGTCCTCTTAACGCATCGAGTTCATATATTAAGTTCTCCCTTGTTTGCAATAAATTCATTCAAACATGTTGCATGTTCTTCATTCACATACAAATAAAACGCAATGCATACATTTGGACGAGTACTCCAGGGACATGGAGCATCTTTGCAAAATATTATCATCACATGAAAGTCACGCCGAGCAACAACATGTTGCCGCAACGATTATGGCAAGCGAATTGGTTGCAACAGTCAGCAGCGTCATCAATTCCCTGGCATACCACCTTACGAACATGCAACTTATTTATATATACAGTTACTTTAACAATATCTTCCGTATTCGAGTATTGGATACTTGAAGGCAATATTAACCTTTGCAGCTGCCATACTAAAGACATCAGCAATATAACCACCTCAGGAATATGGAAGGTATCTTCGATACCGAATATTCAGTGTTAAATATCTTATATGTTGCATACTACTGTATGGAGGCAAGATGAAAATTAAGTTCGACAAATGTATTTAACAAAAGGTGAGCAATGTAGGCCATTATGTAAAGTGTACAAAAAGAAGGAAACAAAAGGCGCCTACAAGTAGGAAATATGATATTAACCAATGAATTTCCCCATGATATTGCTGCTTCCGGTGGAGAGGAATGCAACAATTTAAAAAAGAGCATAAGTAATGCACAGCGTGATGGTGTGAATTACCTCGTCACTGGAGGAAAATCTGTTATAACCTGAACGTTTCTTTGTACTCGAATTATAAGAGAGGAAATATTTACCAAATTAAAAATCTAGGATGCTTGTTGAATGGAAAAGCAATTAGCATTAAATAAGTGGACATGCGGAATGTGAGGCAGACACAAAGGAGTTATACTGTTATTTTTACGCACCAAAGACATTATTGTTAAGTATGCAAAAATTCTGCTTTGCAAGGAGTGAATAACTATAATAACCGTAGTGGTTTTTGCATTTCTACTCGACTACTGCGAAGTTGCTGCCGACAACAACGAGGGGCCGCCGCATAATAGTCGCATATCGTAGCCATCATCATCGGTCGGAATTTTCATTCGTGCTCATAATTATAAGAAAATTTACATTTTTGCTTTATGTCTGTAGGACAATTAAAAAAAAATATATATATCTTTAAACATCCCATATTCATTCTCTCCTCTAAAAACCACCAACATTTATATTTTATTTGTTTACAACTAAATGTATCACTCGTCTGGATAATTTGGCTGTTTTCAGGTTGAATTGACTATTAAGGAAATGATTTATCCCACAAAATACCTTACATACAAACATCGGAAAAAAAATGTGAACAGAGATGCGATGATAAGACCTCCAGTTTTCTGATCGTTATTCACCTAGGAATAATAAGAAACTCCCTATTAAGGTACTCATGCTGCTCAGAACATCCGATAGATCGCAAACCACGCCTTCCGACATTTGTTCAGTGACGACTCTCTTAGTGTGCCCGATGGCCTAATAAGCAACTCTATTTAAACAGAAACAATTTTTAAAAAAACACGAAGAAAAGAAACAACAGGAACCAAAGTCATGAGTCGAATTTGGTTTAAAGAAATCTAGGGTTTATAGTGACTCCTTCTATGAGTTACACTTTTGGGTCGTATTAAATGATATATACCCTCATCCCTAAGGGTGATGGTATAAAAATCCTTGAAAGCAATTGTTTGTTATATAACCTAGCTACAGGTGATGTTATTTTTGTATAACTCTGCGGCTTCCACATAATGTTAGAACTATGGAGAACTAGGACATCCGCGTCACTCACACTCAACTTCATTTACGAAACCTCTATTCAGATGTAAAAATCGCAAATTTAGTTAAATGTTATTCTAACGACAAAATACTTTAGTTCTTAAATTCTATATTAGTCGCACCACCATGTTGCTGTATTTTGTATAATATATTTCTCTCCCTGTTTCTTTCGAATTTGCTCAACTGTGCCGTTGCGTCAAGTATACAAATTGGATTAAATGCTCTTGATGTTCATAGGTGTTTGTAGTAGCTCGGTTTTCATTTCATCCCCACATAATTATATTTATTGTGGTTGTACCGACTTTGATAAACAAACCAAGGTCACCAAGCCAGGGGAAGTAAATAATAGTTATGGCGATGTGTATGTGGAAGTTTGTGAGCATGACTGCACCACATGAGCACCACTAATTTCATAAAATGCTGAGGGCAATTTATTCTGTAAGTTAGTTATTGCTTTGCCTTCTCATAAACAAGAAAGTTGTATGCACTTGATAAACAGGTGAACAGGCGCGAAATTGGGGTTGGCGAACAATGTATAGATGTTTCGCTTTAACATAAAATTCATTTATAGTAATAGCATAAAAAAATAATTGCAAAATACTTAGATTTTGTACAATTTCAAAAATAGTGTTAAATAATTCTTTTTTTTTTGGAAATATTTCATGAATTTCTAAGACTAATTTTTAAATTTGTATTTATAGAATTCAATCTATTACTACTCGTATGTCTATCAGTATTTCAATCACGTAAAATATATGTATACATTAGACCGTATCATAAAGTATCTATAAATACAGCACAACTAAATACAGCACAAAATGCTTTTATAAATTCATTGTTGCAGATCGTAGGGGTCACCTTTTTTAAATTTGTCATAGCTTCAGTATTTACATTCAGATATTAAAGTATGATATATCGATGTGTTTGTCTGTGGCAGACCAATTTTTTTAATTTAAAAGTTTTTTTGAAATGTCCTTGGAACAATGTTTCATATTCGCTGGTGTACGGAGAACTTTTTTTTTGTGATACGGTCTAGTATACATACCCCTTGATTGCGGGATAATAAGTAATATTATTACAAGGAAAGCAAATATTCGTAGAAACAAACATTTGCTTCGCCTAAGCCTTAAATTTTTTTTAAACAATAATTTCACTCTTTAAGTTATATTTACATAACATTTCATATTTTAAACATCCCACCTTCAATCTCTTCTAGTAAACCTTCAACATTTATGTTTTATTTGTTTATAACGAACTTTATCACTCATCTGGATAATATATCTGTTTTCTGGTTGAATGGACTATTAAGGCAATGTCGCTCCCCATCTCTACCAAGGTTCTACTGCCATGCGATAAGTGTTGCTCGTTGACATACCTTTTGAGCCATAGACGACAGATGAAAAAAATAAAAACAGAGTACAAAAGCCAGAACATACATACAAAAGAATAGGGAGGAAGCTATAAAAAAAGAGATTGTGATGATAACAACCAGGGACAAAAAGGAAAGAAAATATCTTTGTAGTAGGATTATATTTTATTTTTTTGATAATTTGGTATGAAAGAATTATACCGTGAAAAAGACCTTTTCCTTTTCAGCTGTTGCCATATCAATTAGTTGTGGTTTTTGTTAACATCGCAGAATATAAGTTATAAACTTTTAGGTTAAAATCATATACTTTTTGACACTGACCGCACAAGCTCATTAACTGTTGGTTTTTATATTCTGTGAAATGTTTTGAAATTAAACCTGAATTAAAAGAAAAGGAAATTTGACTTGACATTTGCATTATATATTAATTGTATTTTGTTATCATTTCTGCCTTTTACTGAACATCATATTTATGCTACATATTGTTTTTCAGCCGATCAACATTTAAAAATTCGAGACTTTTGTAATATTAATTGATTTATCCCACAAAACTTCTTACATTCAAAAATTGCAAAAATATTTACAGTTAAAATTGTCAACAGAGATATGATGGCAAGACATCAAGTTTTCTGATCGTTATTCACCTGGGAATATTAAGAAACTCTCTACCACTCTCTTTAAACAAAAACAATTATTAAGAAAACACAAAGAAAAGAAAAAACCACAACCCCAAAATGTTGCTGACCCCCGTATGCGTTATAAGGACCATGAAGTAAGGATATGCACATAGAATGTACGAACTCTATACAGAAATGGTGCCTCTAACCAATTGGCGGATGTACTCGACAATTACAAATACGATATACTGGAAGTAAGATGGATGGAACAAGGATGCGTAGGAGGGGGCGACCAAAACTTCGTTGGATAGACCAGATGAAAGAGTTGTTATCTGAACTAAACTATCTACGGAAGATCAAAACGTTTGAATTTCTTTTCTACGTACGGCTACTGAAGGATGAATTTCTGTTGATGCTGTCATAGAAGGAGATGAAGGATTAACATAAAAAAAAACTATACAGTTATTTATTCAATCACTTATATGCGATTATGTTAATGACGATACCCACCTCCTTTTCAAATCTGTAACAAATAGAAATAATGTTTCAAAATATTCAAGAGTTTTTTCCATAATATATGATTTTATAATTTGTAGTAAAATTGATGGCAGTTTAAGACCATATTCATTTAATTCACCAAAGAAAAATGATATTTCTTAAAATGGAAATTGGTACACAATATCTTGTGAGCTTATAATCATTATGAAAAGACTTAATAAGATAAACGGAGTACATGTTTATTAAAACTCAAGGATAAAGACACTTTAGGCAAGTTTAATGTAATTAATATAACGTAAATGGAATGCATTAAACATCTCTAATGGCTTGGTTACTGTTGTGTCTGGTCTCGACTAATTTGGAAATTTCCAGACATGTGATTAAATTTTGTTAAAAAGTTGCACTTTGTCTGCGTTAATAATATAAGGGGTTGTTTTTAGCAAAGCGCCTACAATTAGCAGAAGCAATAACATAATGGGTCTTGTGGCAACAACATGAGTTATTCATTGGTTTATGAAATTTAAGAATAATTGGAATGAATTGATGGCGATTTTTTTTTCATTTTACAAAAATAAGACATTTATTAGATATATATATACGTATTTTACTGCCGTTTCGTGTGTAGCATCGCTATTTACGAAAAAACCAATGGACTCCCCCGCTCCCCAACAAGCTACATTCGCATACAATAAAGAATTCGAAAATTTCATATTCGTTATTTACGCAACAACAATACGCAATGGTAGAGCTCTTAAAAAGGACAACCGTAAAAATATTTCTACATTTTATACTGTGTAACTTACGTGCTGTTCGTTTTTGTTGTTTTTGTCTTCTTTTCTTTTGTGTTGAGGAAAATTACAGTTTGCAGCACAACGTCTTGCATGCAAGACAATGATTTTACGCCACATGTACGTGACTTCTTTGTCAACGAGTGCAGTAAGCAAACCATTTCGTAAAAAAATTGTAAGATTTTCAATACATTTATATGCATTCATGTTAAGGAGACGGTGATTTTAATTGAGCTGCCGCAATACCTTTCACAATGTTTCTTTTCTGGGAAGTTGGTAGTTGGGTAGTGGAAATGCCCCTTATTTAGGCGTATACTTAAGTCATAGTGCAAAATATACATAAACCTTTAATGTGGGCACAGTTATTTCGATAAGTGAACAATGTTTAAACTGATTATCTCTAAAACAAAAAAAAAATAAAACTATTAAAAAGAAAAAAAAACATTTTCAAATCGGCATGTTAACTTGCGACCAAAGTACAGTGCCTGTGTTGCAGAATTAACCTAAATTCTCTTACACGAAAAAATTTGTCAAAACGTTTATTTGTTTCCCACTTGATCTGTGGAGCCAAAGTTAATGTAAACAAAAACAATTTCCCCATATATCACTAAAGGAATAAAACCGGCTTACTCCACCACACCTATTATTTCATTACTTAGACTGTTTTTGAAAATTTTGATTCTGTTGACTGGATGGTACTTCTTCATTAAAAGACAAGTGAATTATACCCGAACAACAGGCTCACTTTTCCTACCCTCTAGTTATTTCTTCATATGTGTAAAGTACTATGTGATTCATAACACACTGCACATATAGATTTAAAGCACTTGACCCTAATTGCAACCACTATATCGACGACATTAAAGCAGCGAACAGCGGTTTTGTCCTTTATTCAACTAATGGTGTGTTATAGAAAATAAATATTGTAGTGTTTTTTTTTTATTGAAATGCCATTAAAGAATAATAGGCGACAATTTATGACTTTGCGGTATCATAAATTTGGTGTTTATGTATTAGTAATGTCGGTCGTTAAAATGTCATATTAGAATTAAGGTAGTTGCACTTAAGTGGATATTAGATGGAATAGTTAAGAATCTGCAGGAAATTGCATTAGAAGGAAATATCTATCATCAGATTAAAAGGGAAACGGAGTAACTATTTACATTTCGATTTAATTTTATAGATAACATTTAATTTTTTTTTTGGCAAATCATTTTATAATAAAATAGTGACAAAATGTGAAATAGTGAATCATTCTGTCATGAGGGATTTTCTAATTTGAGTTTTCTGATCATTATTCACTTAGCAATAACTAAAATCTCTCATTAGAGGTAACGAGCAATGTAGCAAATGAGAGAAGGTGCAATGTTGTGCAATTTATTGGCATGCTACCACCTATAGCCCTTAGAGAATACACGTTATAATGACCATGATTTAATGCTTTTATAGATTGACGGATGTCCCCGATAAATACAAGGCTGACAACACCACCATACAGGAAATGCTATCGACGGGACTATGAGGCACACAACGAAAGAACTATAACAACTTTTATATCTGCCATGCAGAAAGACACGAATTTGGATGTTGATTCAGAGTCGATATCTATCTGCATTAAGAAGAAATTGTTTTACGTCTTGGTGATTCAAAAAATCTATCAATCTGTAATAAAAGTCACATGCTGCTCGCGTATGCAGATTATATAGATATCATAGACCAAGGACTGCGGGATCTAAGTAAAAAATTTTATTAACTATTGACATTTGATGTCAAATTCCATGCGATAGATTGCTATGGTACTATTTATATTATCTTTAGTATTGCATCTTACTGGTGAAGGCCTCTATTATTTAACTTATTAGTCATATTATGTTAATCAAAATAGTTTTATAATACTTAGTCAAATAAAAAAACACAGTCTTATAAATTCCAACGCATTTAATACATATTTCGAGCGATTTTCTACCATTTACAAATTCGTTACTAGAAAAATGTCTATCCTTCGACAATACAATATTGACACCACTTTTCTCTAATGTCCTGACCTGCATTAACAACAATATTATTGTTCTTTTCATATAATGTTTTGTTTTGCTTACATGCTATAATGAGAATAAACGCTCTCTTTCCCTTAAGAGAACGAATTATTTAACCCCTAAACGTACAACAAAGATATTGGTTTTTATATGTAAGTACGTTTATTCCGTTGAGGACTTTAAAGATAGTTTGCTTGACAAAAGCAAAATTGTTGTAGGATTTTTTTTAAAACTTTATTTTGATTTATTTTTATCTTAATAAAAAATTAATTAATTTATTTTGAATTTTTTTGGACTTCATGATTTATATGTTAGTTGGGTATTTCCCAATATGTACTGTAAACTTATACGTATGAGTTACGGGGGAAACATAATTATATGTAACTCATACGTTCAGCTTCACAACAACATTGATGTTGAAAGTACGATTTCAAAATATTTATAAAATTAAATTAATTATTGTATAATACATTTGTGCAACTATAAATAAGAATTACGCTGTACACACCCACCTCACCTTTGTATATACATTAAAATGAATTGACTAGATATCGTTATCACTTTTCTTTTGTATTATTTAATAAATTTAAGTCCTCACTTTTGTTGTGTTTAATTTACAGTGTATTAAGACACTATCGTTAGTTCGCATATTTCATGTCAACATCTTATTTGCCTTCGCCACGAAAAATAACAAAAGTCTTTTGAATCCATGAGAAACCCAAAAAAGACATTAGTATCAGGCAAATAAATACAACAAACAAATAAAAAAAACGAAATGTTAGCCATTTTCGTTTTGAACTTTTTTGGACTTCATATGATATAGCAAATGTTGAGTTGAGAGATAGTATAGCGTGTGTAATTTAATTTATATTTTAATAGAAATATGAAGAAAAAGACAAATCGTTCTGAGAAGAATATATTTAAGGTAGTTTAGAGATTGTAGGGGAGTTTTCAAACATTTTTAAACTTTTGACAATGTTAATTTTATAGGCAAAGTGTGTTGGAAACGTACGTTTAATTTAGCAATCAAGTTTTATAACACACTTCTAAGAAGTTGTTTTTGACAAAGAGTCATTGGAAACGGACATTGTAACATGGTTGGCGGCATCCAAACCTAAAACAAACAATGCAAGAAAATTCATTTTTTCTCAAAAAAGAAGGCGTAATATTCGTCATCGCGGCATGGTTGTCAGTACACGCAACTATCATGTGTGTTACATGCATTCGACCGTTTTATCCGGCCCCCACGGGAAGCTCGGATTATTCGTTTTAGACTAAAATAAATCCGAGAAAAAGTTTTCTTTTAACTCTTGTGCTTACTTGGCAGCATACATTCATCAATTAAGCGCTTTGGTTTTAAGCGCTCCATAAGTTCAGAAAACAAATACTTAACCCCCTTCATCCAACGAATTATTGTCGTTCTTCCGACCGCAACCATCAAGTATATAGTCGCAAACTTCTTGAGCTGGAGCAGTCTCAGTCATTCGCAAAATATGTCTCAGTCAGCGCATTCTCTTCACTACGTCGATGTTGTTATATAGTACATGATTCATAAAAAGACGATGCTCTCCGCTAACGATGACGTCTCCGACATGATGGGATCCACTCTACTAGAACCTAATACAATGACGCCGCTAAGACCGGATATAATTTCAATTGTGCATATTTATATCTCTTATGTGGGAGTACCATATTATCCGGCAACTAAAAGTTCAAAGCTTTGCCACACACTTAATACCCTCACCCTACGAGTAGGTGGGTATATATCTATTGATACGACCCAAAAGTGTAACACATAGAAGGAGTCACTTTAGAACCTAAGTTTCTTTAAACCATATTCCATTCATTATCTTTTAAGTCGTTTGAGCCATGTCCGTTTGTCTGTCTGTCTAGGTGTACCTTCCCGCCCAGTTATAATATCAATGCTCCCAACGTGAACGTTCCCTCATTCAGTATTTAGTAAAGCTATAACAGCTATAAAAGGATACAGTTTTGGGGAAAAAACTGAAAGTCTAGCAACGCCCCTTTTGGTACCTACCATAAAAATGTACCGTTCCGTCCACTAAAGAAATCGAGTAATAATATCAATACATCCAAAGTGATATTTAGTAAAACTATAACACGATAAAGTTTTGGAGAAAAAACTGGAAGTCTAGTCACGCCCCATCTGGTACCTCCCATACCAATAAAGTATCGCCCATTTTTGAATTGATCAAAATTATCAATAGATCCGACGCGATCGTGACCAAATTCTGTATTTAATAAAGCTCAAGCAGGATAAAGTTTTGGAGAACAAATTAGAAGTCTGGCCATGCCCCTTATCTTACCTCTTATACAAATGTATCCGCTTTATAGATGGAGTAGTAATATCAATACACCCAACGTGATCGTGCCTGAATTCTGTACTTTGTTAAGCTATAACAAGATAAAATTTAGGAGGAAAATGGTGTAGTCTAGCTACACCCTTTTTGGTACCTCCCATACAAATGTACCATTCCGTTCACTTTAAAGATGGAGTAGTAATATCAATACACCGAACGTGATCGTGACTACATTTTGTATTTAGTCAAGCTAAATCAGTACAAATTTTGTAAGTCTAGCCACGCCCCTTTTGGTACCTCCCATATAATTGTACCACTCCGCCCACTTTAGAAATCGAGTAGATATATCAATACATATACTAGAAAATTTTATGTTTTACTGAGCGTGAGGGTATATGAAAATAGGTTTAACCGACTAAAACTTTCTAATTAGTTATTAAGTCATACGACTTAACTCCATCTATATATCATGTGTTGAGCCGCTGTGTTGAGCTCCAATTAACTTCAGTTATCTACTCTCTAAGACTCATCGGTGGTACCGTGTCATTTGGTTACTCAAGATTGCACCTTTTCATAGTTGCAACCACAGAACGGATGTCCAGTGAATAATATCTGCTCCTATTGCGTATTCAGTATTACCTGAGAAGAACTTATATGTCAAGTTGCATATGTAACTCATAAAGTAAACAAGTCTAATGCACCAAAACAATTTCTTCCAGTAATCTCCAGTGCTTTGCAGTTATTTTTAAGCAGCATATTCCTTTTTTGCTACTTTCAGCGTATGAAATACTACGGGATGATCTTAAAAACTTTATAAAATTATCACAATAAATTATTACAATGTGTTTATTAAAAACACATATATATAATATATATATGTGAGTGTGTATGTGACAGTGTCTGTATTATCGCTTCTCCCATATGAATTATGTGTTTGTCTAAACTTACGAAATGATATATGTACATTAGGGCGTTTCACCAAACGCGTTTTGTGCGATTTTTGCAACTCTTGAAGCGGAATATTAAGGCTTGTGATCTAAAAGAATTTCGAAAATTTTTTTTCATTTTTTGAAGATGGGTATAGGGTCGCTGAAATAGATTTTATCAAAAAAATGAGGTTATGGAGAAAAAAATTTTATATTATTTATTTCTGGTGCTTTTTGTTCAAACAACTAAACAATTCTCTTCGTATGGATCCGATCCCACGACAAAAAAATTATTGGTGTGAAAAATTATTATATTATGGACCACTTTGATAGTCTTAAAAGTGAAAAATTATTTTTCCCAGATTTCAAACCTCGATAACTTGAAAAGTTTTCAACATTTTTTCAAGATGTAAAATGCGTTAGTAAGGTCTTTAAATTACCTTTCATTCGGTACATAGATTTATTTTTACTTGTTGGAAAAATATAAGAAAAAAAAATTAAAGTTTGAGAAATTTTTTTTTATTTATCTAATTTTATGAAAATTAAAAGAATTTCATTATGTTTCGTTCTTGGTTAAGAAAAAAAAATAAAATACATTGCTTTAATAAAAATATCGAAAATTCAATTCATCAATATATTTGTTTTCCCATACAAAATCAAAAGATATTAAATAAACTAAATCAACATTAGAGTGGCCATAGTGGAAATTTTTTTGAAAAGTTAAATTTTTCGCACTGAAAAATATGAGGTTGGGGATAAAAATAATTATGCATATTTTTTTTTTTTTTTTTTTTGATTCCGAGTACCTCCGGGTTGAGCCCAAACTTTTATTACTTTACCCATTTAGGCTGAAGTGCAGAATATGGGGCGGGAGCCCGATTAAAAAGCAAAAATATGCTATTGTCTTCATCTTGGCCCCCAAACATCGGAATGGTAGGTCAAAGTTGGCGCTCAGGCCCATGGGGCCCGGGGGGTCAAAAAAGGGGCCCCATTCGGTTCTATGATGACCCCCCAGGTGCGGGTACTCAAGTGAAAGATATTTTCGAGACGAATCCAACGATGTTATTTTTAGGTTCCCAGGGGTCTCCTGGACCGAGTTAGAGCCATTTCCGGGATATACCAAGAAAAAAAAATTATTTTTAACTAAATTTAAAAAATTTTAAAAAAAATTTTGCGTGCGGCGCTGCTAAACCCAACATAGGTGTACCGTCATTTCACCCAATGTCATTTCGCCCAAAAACATCATATTTTTCAGTGCGAAAACTTTTGGATTTCACATTTTTAATTTTTTCTATATAACGCTATGGCCAGTCTAATCAACATATTTAATGAACAAATTAAAAAAGTAAATTTGTATCTAAAATTACAATACATTAACCATTAAATGTGGAACAGCTGTGGACGTATTTTCAAATTGGTTTCTTAAGAGCTTTTTCAATGACATTTTTGTTAACATTAGGTATAATTTTTTGATTGTTATCAACTCTAATCAATAAGTTTTGAAAATCGTCCTCATTCTTTGTAATTATTTTGTTATATATTGTAGCCGACGCCACGCCGCTTTCTGATAAATCATTCACAACACATAGTTTTTCTAGTTTTTTCTTTGAAGAAACAAAATCATCATCATTTTCCCATAAAAGTGTATCTTTCGAAAAAAAGGAAGTGGTCAATATTAATTCATCAAAAACCCTTTTACTGTTTGAGGTTACAAGATTATGCATTATGAATTTTGTTACATTTTAAAAAGGGCCTATTTCAAATATTTTAAAATTCAAATAGTGTGAATTTAAAAATAAAAAATAATTTGTTTGGCTATTTTTTATTTTTTTTCAACATTTTTCACAAGTAAGATATAAACTTATATATACCAAAATAAAGGTATCTAAATTATCTTTCTAACGCATTTTACATCTTGAAAAAACGTTAAAAACTTTTCAAGTTATCGATGTTTGAAATCTAGGAAAAATAATTTTTCACTTTTAAGACTATTAAAGTGGTCCATAATATAATAATTTTTCCCGCCAATAATTTTTTTGTCGTGGGATCGGATCCTTACGACGATAATTGGTTAGTTGTATGAACAAAAAGCACCAGAAAAAAATAATATAAAAATGTTTTCTCCATAACCTAATTTTTTTGATAAAATCTGTTTCAGCGACCCCATACCCATCTTCAAAAAATCCCAAAAAATTTTCGAAATTCTTTTAGATCACAAGCTTTAATATTCCGCTTCAAGAGTTGCTAAATTTTTTTTTGTGAAACGCCCTAATGTACTTTCTTACATCTCTGATATAGAGCTATACGACAAGTTGTCCAAAAACAAATATTTTATTTTCAAACATAATCATAACAATGTGTAATATGTGTTCTTCATCTCGGCTATAAATCATATTTTTACATGATACTAGTGGGCCCGGCAATGCTTCGCTATTGCATTTTAACTTGTAATATATTTCACATTTAGGTCTACAAAGTACTTTGAAACTTATGTAACTAATTTCAAGCAACTACTTAACATGAAAGTTAACAAATTAAGTGTTGTTGTTTTAAATTCTAAATATCATAGGCTCTATGGCGATAGTAAATAGTTCATCAGCAAAGTCATATCTTTTACAAATCGAAAACAGACATTCCGTTAAAGATCAAAATTCAATGTAGTAGCGGTAACCGTCTGTATACTAACTATCTCACTTTTGACATGCCTTCTCCGCCTATTGACCGAAAATGGAAATTTCGTTTGAAGCTTTATGCCTTTAGCCACAAAAACCTCTTATGCCATGTCTTCTTCTCACATGGATCAAGAATATTTCCGAATACTATCTTTGTATTGAACTCGTATTACCATTCTATGAGATAATTCGGTCACCAACGTTTGGCTTTACAAAGTGATGATCTCACTCGCTGTATGGCATTTTACGCCGTCGTGTTGGAACCATTTCTCCTTCAAATAATGTGCAATGACATGATAAATAAAAAAAATCAATTGATCGTCCACTGGTTTTAGTTCTTCTACCAGTTGGATATATGAATATAGGCCAAGATCTTTCCTCAACATTTGCAGAGACCGAGTTGCTGAGAACGGCGTCGGTTCGATAAATTCGAGTCCCCTGTCACACTTACGTCTGCAGCGTTGATGGCTTCTATTAGCTGCTCAGATGGATGAGTATATGCACCATAAACTTCACAAAGGGCAAACAGAACGCGCATTTTGAAAATAAATTTGCAAGATTTGTAAACGTTGTTCTTGTGTAGTCTTTATATGGTGATTTTTCAAAGAAAGTCTCAATGAAAGTCTATCACACTTCACACACCTCGCCTGAATGACGAATTGGTTGACCTAAAATGGCAACAAAAACGGTAAATGGGGTTTTGTTGGGTGTCAATTGTACATTAAAAATCCACATGAATCAAAATCCTAGCTGATACTTTTTTTAAGATAAAAGGATTTTTCGTTTATTTACTCCGTTTTGCGCTTCAGCTTTAAGACACTTCTATCAAAATTTAAGTTTTCTGCACTAAATTAAGCTTTCCCAGCGCGAGCTAGGAATTGATATTACACACAAAGTTTATTGGTGACATATTCTAACAATTCATCGTAGATTTGGTTACAATTTTTGCGAATAAAAAAACTGGTCCACCTTACTGTTCATATCTCTAGGCGAACTGCAATATACTGTGGAATTTTGACAGTTATAACTGTTTATTTTAAAGGGGGTGTGGTACAGCCCACTTCCACTCTTACTGTAATTTATACTGCAACAACAACATATGTAACAAATCTCATCTTCATACCTCTTATAGTTCATGAGATATAGCCCTTTTAATTTTCGTATCAATCTGTCTATTGGGAAAGCCTGCAGAGCGGTTTTGAAAAGGGGGCGTGGCACCCCCACTTCCACGCTGGCTGTAATTAATACTGCTCCAACAACATATATACCAAATCTCATCTTCATACCTCTGATAGTTCATGAGATATAGCATTTTTGATTTTCAAGTTGTATCAGCGGTGCCACGCCCCTTTATCCAATCACAACCTATTATAGCCGGGGACTGTCAACAGGTCAACAGTACCATTTGGTAAAATTTTCGTATCAATCGGTCTATTAGAAAAGCCGTTTGAGCGATTTTTGAAAAGGGGGCGTGGCACCGCCCACTTCCACCTTGGCTGTAATTAATACTGCTCCAACAACATATATACCAAATCTCATCTTCATACCTCTGATAGTTCATGAGATACAGCCCTTTTGATTTTCAAGTTGTATGCGCGGTGCCACGCCCCTTTGTCCAATTGGACCGAATTGTATATATAAACCAACCGGGGCGCCACCCAAACGCATGCATTTATGCAAATCGGTCCAGCCGTTCGTGAGTTATAAAGTCACAACACACTTGCAACAATCTATATATATAAAAATGGTGGCAAAAATGTATAGTAATTTATCAATTGAGAACAGGCCGATTTTGCTCAAACTTTTTTTTAAGTTGTTCGTTATTGGCAGGAGCAGGTTTATGTGAAAGAAAAATTTGGGAAGATTTTCCGGAAAAGTCGGAAAATTGGAAAAATCGAAAAGTGCCTTTTTGTATGGAATTTTGTGTGCAATTGTTACAGAATGTCTTTTCGAGTAGAAAAATGGAAAATTTTTGTTAAAAAATGCGGAAAATTTCGGAAAAATTCAAAAAATTTGAATTTGTTGTTCGACGAAATTTTGCATATTATCGTATGATTTGATAATTTTAGACGATGTAAGTGAACAATTTTGGATAATTAAAAAAATTAGAAAAATTCTCGGTGGAAAACTCGGAAAATTCCGGAAAAACTCGAAAAATTTTGATTTTTTCAGAAACATTTTGCATCGCAAATTGAGTTTTTGTATAACATTTTGTGTGCAATTTTTCCGTAGTGGCTTTGCGGTTGAAAAAACAGAAAATGTTGGTTGGAAAATTATGGAAAAATTCCAAAAATTTGAATTTTTTTTCGAAAAATTTTACATTTTTTTGTGTTTTGATAATTTTAAATAATGAAAATGTGCAAAATTTCGGATAATCATTCAAAAATGACTTTTCGAATAGAAAAATAGAAAAATTCTTGGTGGAAAACTCGGAAAATTCTTGAAATAACTCGAAAGTTTTGAATTTTTTCATCGAAATTTTTCATTGTATCGCTTGATTTGATGATTTTAGACGACGTAAAGGTGGAAAATTCGTTGTGGTGCTTGGAAAAATTCGGTTTATTGTGAAACCTATATGTATAAAAATGGTGTAAACAGTGTGTAGTAATTCATCAAGGGAGAACGGCTGGCCCATTTTGTTTTCAATTTTTATACAATTGTTTGTAATTGGTATGAGGGTTTTATGCAAGATAATTTTGGGAAAATCCTTTGAAAAAGTCGGGAAAGTGGATGGAATTGTATGGAATTTTGTGTGCAGTTGTTACGGAATGGCTTTTCGAATGGAAAAATAGAAAATTCTTAGGGAAAAACTCGGAAAATTCCGGAGAAGTCCAAAAAATGTGTTTTTTTTTTATTGACAAAATTTTGCAATTTTCGCATGATTTGATGGTTTTGAACGATGGCGGAAAATTTTTGGTTAAATGATGGTTGGTAACGAGAAAAATAATATTTAAATAAAAACTCCGCAGAACCCGACATTGGAAGTGCCAGCGTCAAATCGTTCGATGCAAAATGCATTTGATCGCGAATTTTAACGGGAGCAAGACTATAATCTAGATGAGCTGATCGGAAGAGTTCGAACTAATGTGCCACTGTTAAATACCGAGTACAAGAACGTGTACGATTCACGATGAAACTGGAGGCATTTACTTTCTCGGTGCTCCGAGTGGGACACCTAAGACATTTTTTGTTGATTCCGGCAACAATTTGGTCAAGATCTCAAATAACGTTAGCCGCTGCATCCTCTGACATACCTGTCACATTGTTGGAAGGCATTCGAACTGCAAATTCCACTTTAAAACTGTCGATGGATCTTCTTACGGTTGAAAAGCCAAAGTATACAATGACCAAGAATTTCGCAACGACGAATGCTCGATAACGACTAAATGAGCTTTGGAAGTAGTTGACCGAAAGATAAAAGATTTACGAGGAAATTTAAAACGATTTGGTGGGGCTATGATTTTGCTCAAAATGTCTAATGCAGCTGATTTACTAAAACCATGCTTGAAAACGTCAAGAAGTTGTAATTGACCAAAAAATTAGGGGCTCATTCCAGAACCTCCCATCTTCTGCTGAATTCCCGTAACAACTGCCAGCGCTTGGCAATGGCCAAATTCGGGTTGATGTTTCGACTGAATTTATATCGTTCCCAGCTAATTTTTGCCAGTTCACATCGTTGGAAAAGTAACTCATGACATTGCACAAAATTATAAAAATCTCGATTGGATTAATTTACGGGCAGTATGTTACTAGCAGAGAAGAATAAATACATTAATAGCTACAATTTCAAATTAGAAAGTTAAATCGCATGAGAATTGCATTCGTAAAAATCTGTTTACAGCGTGACCGTAAAGGATGAAGCGACCAACAATCCGACCGAATTTTCCACTCGCTTAATATGCCGCATAATTTACAGATAAAGGTGGGATCGATCATAAATTATGATTCATATTCATATTGCGGAATCTGAATCAACCGAAATTGTGCAATAGTACGCGGTTGTCCGTCAAGAATCTGATAAAAAATTTGATTTCAGACGATCATAAAGAACAAATTCAAAGAAGAGAAAGTCCTTATCTTACGAATTAGATAATTCCAACTGATCATCCATTCCAATTCCCCGACGATAATCAATAAATCGCAAGGCCAATCGTTGGAAGTATATGAGATTAATCTCGAGTTTCCCTGTTTTATGTCCGGTCAGTTGAAAACTAATCGAAAAACAAACATTCTCTACTGAGTTTATCTAAAGGCATAAAATTGGGGCGAGACGAAGTTCGCCGGGTCCGCTAGTTTTTTATATATATAGATATACACATAGAGGGGGAACATCTAAATCTAAAAGAAAATGGAAATAATTTCACAATTTGATTATGCAAATAATGAAACAATGATAACTGCAATGATTGGTAAGAAAAAGTGGATGTGGAACTTAATAAACATTAAAAATATTTTTTTTCTGTTTAACAGCATACTAATATTTCAATTATTCCAAATAAAATTATGAAGTTATTTTTGCCAACAACAACCTAATTTTATTCTTTGCTCTTCATATGGTTTAATATATAATAAAATCGTTTTTGTAACTGAAATAAATATGCGCAAAAATAGTAAAAAAAAATAAATATAATTAATTATTTGAAAATAACTCTGTCATCTGACATTTTAGTATCCAAAGATCTTGTATAAACTAACCAGTTTCCTAATTAACAAATATTCCATTAAACATCTGTTTAATTTTTCCAGCAACATGAGGATAACTCGAGGATAACCCTACTCTCAAGTACTTTCTAAACCACCCTCGTGTACATCAAGCTCAGCATAATTTCTGTAACTTTTACGCTTACCATAATGTTCTTAATACATCTTCAAATAATGTCACTTTCTCCTTGGTGCAGATAAACGTAAAGGTTCCAACTAATAGAAATTCCTGTTACATCATTCGCAAATTTTTTTTTGTGTGCCATGGTATTTGTATTTTAAGCTGCAACCACGTTTAATTTTTGTTGACTGTTATTACACGCCAGAATATTGTTTGGAACGTGAAGAAATACAAAATACCTAACATCTTCAGTGCAGGCGAAATAACTTCAAATACTTTAAGCCAATTTGTAGCGAGAACAAGAGACGGGAAAAAGCACACAGAAAGTATTTGCACAATTAAACTTTGTATTCCTTTTGTTGTGCGAAGGAATTTATTATGATATATTACCATAGTTTCGTTGACAAGTCAAAATCACACTAACAGAACGGAAAATCCATGTTATTAGTAGAAACACGCGATTGTTTCTTTGATTTCGTTGAATAAAAAAACGCCAATGTTGTACACCCCCGTTAATGGTAGGAGGTTTTGCATTCGTTGTATTTCCTTTGTTATTACACCTGCTGTGCTGTGGAGTTTCATAACCAAATAAAAATTTACGTTTTCTTTATCATGTGTATTTTGTTTTGGACTTTATGATTAAGAAACGATTCCCGTTGCTTTAACACTTCTGGTGCAGGTATTGGTTCTAAAATTGTTGGCGTTCTGCTTTTAAAAAAATTTCGTTTGATTTTCTTATGATTCACCTATGGTTATTCTAAATTGGAATATTGTTAAAATTTTTTGATTTTCATTTTTGATATTTAAGTTTATTTCAGAATAAATTTATTTTATAATTATAACCAAAACCGCATAATGTTTTAATTAACTTAAAACCATCGAACAACAAAAAGAGTGATATAAAAAATTATAATAAACAAATAAATTTGAATGTCCTATTACGGATTTCTAACTCAGCCGCCAGTGTCGCTCGGAAATTGCGTCGGATACAAATAGATCCTCTCATAATCAAATTTGTTGTGGATTCAAGACAAATACGCTAAGCGACTTGAGAGCTACAGAATAGGCACGGCAGTGTAAATGTATGGTGAAGAATCGTTATATACTTGGGAATATTTAGAATTTCTATACAGATGTCTCACGTGTTGAGTAGAATGTGAGAAAGTGCAATGATGAGTAACCTAGATGGGAGTAGATAATTGAAGCACAACACAACAGCTCTCTAAGTGGCGTTAGAACCCCCAAGAAAGGCGGGAAGGGAATATACAGTAAAAGGACGAGATGTGGATTCATAACCAATAAGAGACTTAATCATTTTGACCCTATATCCGAATATCCACTTTTGACCGAATATCCACTATGTACATTAAGACGAAATATCTATACATCAGGACGATTTGGCATTTCCGCGCTGTAAATATAAGCTCGGATGACCACCTAGTTGATGCCAAGGAACCAAGGTGGCTTATGCTTATTCCAACCAACTTTCCATATTACTGCAAATGAATGCCAGTTATTCTGATGAGCGCCTCTCAGCCAAATCCTAGTGCGATGAATAATGCTTACAAGGCAAAATTGCAGCCACTGCCACTTTTAAATAAAAAACGCGTAGGAGAAGAGTGTGAAGCTATAAGAAATACAGCAATAGAAGAGAATACCGAAAAATTATGAATGCTAAAATCTCTACTAAAACATAAAATTCAAAGATAAAGGAACACTGATCACCACCTGTAAGGGCAGACGTAAAAATCTGGTCATTGATACACATAGTGAGCCGCATATATAGAGAGACAACTTTTGTGCTCAACTCGAAGGCGGTATAAGCGATGAAATCACGTCGATCTATTTGTAAGAATGGTGATAAAACTTGTTATTTGCACAACAATTATATATTATTACATTTTGTACCACAAAAAAGCGAAGTTTGTATGATAGGTGGACGTTACTTTTAGACTCTCACATCTATTTGTTGCCAATAATTTTTTACTGATATGACAAAAACTGAGCTTGAATTGTTTATACATATGAGCTGAGAATATTGTTATAAATTTGTTAACCCCAAAAAGGGGGAATTTTTCTGACGGCCGCCTCCGCGGTTATAGCCGTAGCTTAAGACTTATCAAGCTGAAATTTGGAATGAAAGCTTCTATCTTCAAAGCGGCATTTGAGTACTAAGATGTGCCTAATAAGTAAAAAAACTACTATCAGCTCCCACAGAAAATCACTCTTTTTGGGGGTGTACGTCTGGGTGTCCTAGTAGTGTAAGAGATATAAATTTAACATATTGTAAACAAGCTTTTATCCTCCAAGCAGATGTTAAGTTCGGGGATGGCCCCGATCGGTGAAAAATTAAAAAAAAATCAGCATACAAATCTCCTTTTTGGGGTCTTTCCCTGCGATTACAGCCGTAGTTTAAGGGGTTATTTGTATAGGAGGTGGGAGTGGTTGTTGACTGTTCTACCTCATCTTAGAACCCAAACTCCACCAAGAAGACAGAATCTTGCATTCAAATTTTCAGCTTAATAGTTCTTAAACTACGCCTGTAATCACAGAAACAGACTTCAAATAGGGGGGCTTTGTAAGGGAGGTGGGAGTAATTATTAACATATCAGACAGATCTTTGAATTTGACATTCGATGTGATGATACATATATGCTTTTATTCCAAATTTTAGCTTGATGTGTTTTAAACAGACGGACATCTTTAAATCAACTCAGAATTCGACGCTGATCATTTATTTATATTTCATACCTGTCATATCTACCACTCTTCCTTATGGGCGTTACAAATGGAAAAACAAAATTATTTAACACCATTTTTACAAATAGGTATCTGAGCGTCGCCATAGCCGAAGATAATAACCTTTCAAGTTATATGTTAAAATAACTATTAATAGTGTATAAGACATAATTCGAAAAACGAAATAGAAAACGCGCATGATATAAATCCATCACTTCACTTTGTTCGCCACTTAAGGGAACAAAAGTTTCCCAATAAAGTACCATTATTAATCGTTAACTTGAATTATTACTAAATTAATTTCTCGCAGATTATCACATAATGTAGTGTTTTGCCTTTGGTGTTATGACTACTTAGTTAGATTACAAGTAATTAATTAATGCATAAACATTTGTCTTAACTACTGTGTGAAGAGGTGAGACCATCTATGGTGATTGAATTAATACTAAGTAATTATAACTTCAGCTACAATTGTATAAACGCTTCTACACTTTTATATGCACAGAATAAACAATAGAAATGTGCAAAGAGAAAAAAATAACTATAATATGTAGAGTAAACTCATTAAACTAATTAAATGCGTACATATACTAGTATGGTAAAAAGGGATGAATATTAATATAACCTGCATTAGGTATATTTTAGTATGGTGTGTTAGATATGGAATGGAATCAACTTTTAGTTAGATTAAATTACTTAATTATTAAATAACATATATATTCGTATATGTATTGTATATTAAAAAGTTAGCAGTTGTACGCAGAACACACGTTGTGCTCCGCCGCTAAATGACTACTTATATGACACTGAATTTCCAGTAGCTACTTATGTATTTTGTTATCCCTCTGCACCAATGTGCCATGGCAGCTCGACTTGGCTACAGCTTTAAATGTAAACTCATTTTTGGTCACACAGTCAGGGATAATGTTATTACTATTATTATTAATCTACTTAAATTTTAACATTCTTTCAAGTCCACTATATCATGAGGTTTTAATTAAGTGACATGAATTGCAGTTAATATTTCGCAATTAATACATCATAAATATGAACTTTATTAATTATGTATTTGCATAAATAATGACATTAATATCTGTGTGTATGTAATACCACTTGTGCATTTACACGCAATATGTATGTATGTTACACACACGCATTAAACCGACTTAATGCGAGCGGTTTTTATTACGTTAACCAGAGATTTTTTCTCGTCCACTTCCATGTCGGAAGTTTATATTTCATGATTAATTGTAGCAAAATATTTTTAAATACATTTGCACATGACTAAAAGTATAAACTGACACACTATGATTGTAAATCAGCAGGCATAAGAGCAAACAACTTTTTTTGGTTTCGATACTTTGTATTTACAATAATTAAATCTAAGTGAACGATGATGCATAACAATTATAAGCTTGTTATTTTTAATGAATTCTATAAAAAAAACACGAAGCAATAACATGGCGTCATCACGTCCTGAAAAATAATAAATTTATAGAGTATAGTAACAAGATTTTACGATCTTACATAATTTTGAAATAATCCAAGCTGTTAGATTGTGGCGTCTGTCACACTAGCTCATAATATAAAGGGTGATTCAGTTACGTATCATCGGATAATGTGCACTGAGCCTCAAATTTGTGAATGGTATAAGTAATAGTGAGTTTAAAAGATATAGCATAAAAAGTGCACTATACTATTTTTTGTAAAGCAGTTTTATATTTTGAAATCTTTTCATATTGGTTATCAAGCTTTTGTTTTCAGACTCACACAACAGGACTTAGATAAAAGTAGTTCAAAAATTTCGCAATACTTATGAGTAATTTGGATACATATTTACGATGAAAGCATTTTCACTGCAAATTGTCAAGCACTACTGAATAAATGTAAGATGATAACTCGACAAAATTTAAGAATAACCTCAAGTAAATACGACAATTGAAATAAAAGCCACTAATTGAATCACACTTTATTAGATTTTGTATAAAATACGACAACTAAAACTGATTTTAGGAACTCATTGCACATGAATCTATGTTGTTATGTGATTTCAAATTTATTTAACTATGGACTGACTTAATATCACTGTATCTATGGTAAGTCCATAGAATTTACTACGCAACTTTGCATTTAATTGAGCGATAACCTAAACATTTTTTAAATTTTGTACACAAATTGTAGCAATAATCGTTATTTGCTTTCCTATTTCTAAATCTTAAAGTTATTTATAAATTATTACCACATTTTTTAAATAAAACCTGCAAATTCAAATACTAATCATTTCTGTTTCTCTGCGTTCCTACTTTGACAAATGAATGGAAGCACGCAAAATCCGAATTATATTAAATTTATTACACATCTCTTATCGTTTTCTGCGTATTTTCACATGTAATAACAGACTGTGAGGTAGTAAATTATTTCAGATTATTAGTCTCAATATATAATTCGCCATTTGGGTTCTAAAATTACGAATTACGATAACGATTATAATGAGAACGAAAACATAACAAAAAAGATAACACAGAAGTATATTGTTTCAATGGCAGCGGAATATTTGCCAGAAATATTCAATAGATTAACTAGGTAATTAATCATATCGGCAAGGCCACGAAAAATGAAACCACATAGATTTTTTTTTCTGTCACAAGGTCCAAAATTTTTTTTATATTTCAAATGTCTATTATGTATAGAATATGGCAGCAATGTATGCCAGTACAAAATTAGTGTCTGCTTCGACATTTTACATTCTTTTCATAAGTGGCACGTGCAAGGTGTATTTGGAAAATATACCAATGTCGGCGAAAAAGGTAAATTTTGTTGTTATTTTTTTATACTTTAGACAGATGATTACTTTTTTTTGATAGAATACAAATCAAACTATTGATTAGCAAGAAAATTTGTGTACAAAGCTTGGGGTTTGGACCAATTAGGGCTTAAAGTAATCAGCCGCAAATAAATGGTGACGTTACTGAAAAATTTTTATAAAATGTTTTTTATGCATTAACTAATTAGCAAAGAGGTTGGATGAGCTGATTTTTTTTGAGTACTGTGGAAGTACTTTCATAATCAATGCTTAAATGAAGCATTATTAGCACATAGCAGGGTATTTTTGCAAAAAAAGATTGTGTGACGTTACTGACGTATTATATTAATTTTTTTTTTTATTACTTTTTTGGTATATAATTGCTCGACATTGATTCCTGGTGCACAAAGAGACAAGCGTTATATTAAAAAGCTAAAAGAAAGCAACAAATACGACGAGTACAAAAGGAAAAAGCTCGTCACTGCATAGTAAACAGTGCACGGGAATTCGTTGAGGCGTTCCAATATACACAATCGCAAATATTAGTTGCGGAAGCTGCTGAAGAAGAGTATAACAAATAAACACCAATTTGGATAAGGCCACAATTTACGCAAACGCAAAAAAAAATTCGTGACATTTCGTCTTCGCACCAAATCCGTACCATTGGGGACGAAATAGCAGCTCAGCAGGGATACAATTAAAATTGCTTATTTTTGTGATATTTTATGTTTATTTACGTTAAAAAAAAACTTCAACTGAAGCGATGCTTTAATTTTGCAAAAATTAACAAGTCTGAATTAATAAAGACTTTTGTTTTTTCCGATAATAATGTGTTTTTATTTTACAGAGTGTCCTGGCTTTAGTTCATAATACTGACGCAAAATTTTAATCACCATTTAGGAAAAAATTTCGCAAATTTTTTGCAGAAAAAAAATCAAAAACAGAAGTTAATTCGACATTTTTCGTACTAAATAGCCGCTAAGACTGAAAAGTAGGAAAAATTTACAAATTTTAATTTTAATGATGCAAAACTGATCAGAAACCAATTTCAACCCTCAAGCTATACACATTATTGAAGATATAATTTAAATAACGATCACTCTATCATACAAAAATCAGCTCTAAAGGTCAAGCCCGATTTACTACAATTTTTATTTTTATGAGTGTGGTTTAGTTTTAATTTCTCCCCAGGTTGCATCTTAAAACTACTCTACGATGATTTTTTTGGTCGTTTAGGGTCCCTCTATTAACCCAATAGAAAAAAGATCTGAAAGTCCTACCGAAATTCGTATGTGTGACGTTACTGACATTTTTGTGTGACGTTACTGACACTGATTTTATGGCGATTACGTGATTACTGACGGTGGCCTTGCCCATATGTAATAGAGAGGGATTCAAACTAACATTTATTTATATTTTAGAATTTCTGGAATTTAAGCGAAATTACTTTTAGTTTCATGTTTGAAATATTTTTTATTGTAATATTCTTAAATTTTGGGATTATTTTATTTATTTTTATTTAACCATCTCCTGCTTTGATCAAGAAAATGGCTAAATTTGACTTTGTCTAAATCCGAATTTGCCGTTTTGGTTTTAAAATATATTTTATAATATACGAAAAAGAAATAATAATTAATATGGTTTAACTCTTTGGAAGTTAAGCGATTTTAACCCATTAGTGCATGAAGTTCCCTGGCGTACCTTTTGTATCTATTTTGATTTATTATAAAATAAAACAATGCTAATAAAGCATTTCTAAGTAGATTTATTAAAAAAAACTTACAACTTAGGTTTTACAGACCGTCCCTTTAAAGGGACTCTATGCATTGAGAACACTTGGCGTATGATAATTTTTAAAACATTCTTTAGGGTGAAGACCTTTCTCACATTTAATACGAGTGAAATTTTACTTCTTGCCACAATTGACACAACGCCAATTGGTTTTGGAGTAGTCAATTATGTGATTCCTACTACCGAAACGTGTATCGGTACTAACATTTGTCCTAGTTGAACCTCTTACAGAGGCACTCCATACCTTTCCAAGTAGGATGCCGCTATGCAGCGGCGGAAAATAAGCAAGCTGGCACAGTTTGCATTATTTGGATAAAGTTTTCTAATAAGGAGCCATGCATTTACAACCGACACATCCAGAAGATAAGCAAATATTGGCCACCACCACTTACGCTGTCTGATACGCGACCGGTAGACGGCGATCTATCTGATCTATCTTATCAACGCCGCCCATGCCTTGATAATAATGGTGAAATATTTTTGGCTGAGGTATTTGTAAAGCACCCTGTCCTCTTTCATAGCGTTTGCATAACCTGTTTTCATTCGAAAAAAAAGTTCAAAAATTTCTGTTGGATTTTTGGCGGATTGAGCTTCGACGCTTGGTGGAACTAATTTGCATTGAGTCTCAATAACGTAACTTGGATCTATTTTACGCCAGCTAACTCCAGTTCGAACGATCCTATTGGAAATATCAGTATGTTGATACTTCGTTAGTGGTTCATCGTCGCAGTCATTGCATTCATCATTTCCATCTTGTTCTATTTCCCCCTCGGTTGATAACAATTTTCTGCCAAGATGATTAAGATTTGCCTCGTGCTCGTCATCACTTCCATCAGAATCCTGGTCTGCATCATTGCCATATAATGGAGAAATCGCATAAATATCCGTTTCCTGCAAATCGCCATCAAAAGCTTCCAATTCTTCCAAAGTTTCGGAAACTGTAACTGTTAAAAATATAGTTTGAAACTGCTCTCACAGCACAGCGTTCCTTATAAGGGACACTTTAAAAAACACCGTACAATTCACAAGTTATAATTTTTTTATCACTCAATTCTGCTTAAATATATTGAATGTATTTACTTTCACCGAATACACCAGCTGAAGTTATAACAACACAATTATTTATAGTTTTATTTTATTTTTACTTACCCGCCAAGTGTTTTGAGATTTTTTTTAAATTCTTTTTTCATATTTTGCACTAGAAACAGCACGCGAAGCATCACACTCGAAACAAATGTAAAGATAACTGTTTGTTGATATGTCAACTACTCTACAGAACACTTGCTTCAACTAAATATATGTAAAAGCGGGCGTGACGTGCTGAAATGTTAGCGTCCCTTTAAAGGGACTCTATGCACTAATGGGTTAAGTAAAATAACTTGTGTTTTTTTTGTTGCCTGTTTTTGGAGCCCATACGGTTGGATTTTAACTTTTAGTCATAAGACCAAACATCTATAGACATTTATTAAAAATGCAGAAAAGTTTTCAGTATAACATGTTAATGAATTCGCACACAATTGTAAAAAGTACGGTAATTTTTTATGGGGGTATCGGATTGTTATACATATTATGGTACCAAATAAGATCGAAGATAAAAGTACCAGTATGAAGGGGTTTTAACTAATTCGCAACAAATTTCTAAAGACACATATATTCTTCCATTTCCTCCCCTTCCCCGCAACACACAAAATGCTTTATTAAATAATTATTTGCGTGTATGTCCCTTGCACATGGCTTACATGTCTCGTTGCCAATATCAAAAGTTAATTTTCTAAAGAGTAAAATTTCGCATGCGAATTCTCCTTTTTTTGTCCTAAGCCTACAAATATCTCTTTCAAGCTGTCTTTATAAATTTTAAGTACTTTGTTTATTGTTTAAATGTTCAAACATTTAAGTTGAAACGTAGAAGTTGAAAGGTGTTTAGTTACGACAACATTAACAGGTGGTTCTGGCGTACAACAAGAGTTTTTCTCGAGGTGTTTTAATAAACTTAAAAGCAAAGGTGTTTGTAGTAATTTGCACACAGTGGACTAAAAAGATCCAAAAGGGCTGACATTAGATAAAGGTGTTGCGCTAGCAACAAAGACAACTTTTTTGTTTTGAAAGTGTTAAAAATTAAATAGAGCCACGTGTCAAGTGTACGGACGACGGTGTTATGTTTGTCCCAACAGGTGTTGTTTATCAAAGAATTTGATGAAGTATTTGAATACCTTTCTATATAACTCTTTTATAAGCAACGGAAGTGATATATTGCAGTTAAGTTTATACTTCTGTACATTGTTTCGTGACTTTTGTGGAAGGTTGCTATCAAAAAAAGCAGTTGTAAGCAAGAGGCAAAGTCCTAATGGTAATGGGGTCGAATATGGTAAACATACAAAGCAGATGCTACACAACAGGTACATAATTGTAATTCAAAATTAGCTGATAGCTATTTATATATTATTGAGCCGACTTTAATTTTAAGAACCCATACATGTAGGATTTTTTAAGCGTTACCTTAATATACAGAGATAATATAAAAGAGAGATAACAAAGAATTTATTTTACATATTCACATTGCAGTTCCTTTCTCATCATCTGTAACATCATACCTTAGTTTTTACAATCCTTTTATCCTACAGTCATCACCAAAATATGTTATTGATTTAACTACATTTAACAAAATTTGATTTAGACATCCAACGCTCTCACTCCTGCCATTTAGTTACTAGTATTATTGGTAACAGTGGTTTTGGCTTTTAAGTTTTTTATGGTGAGCAAATCTAATTTGATTTTTTGTATATTTATGTGGGGGAAATACATATTAGTCGACTGCGTCAAAAACATATTTAGTGAAATATTTTTCACTGGTTTGGCTTTATATTTTAGCTGAGCTTTTAAGGTTGGCCTAGTGAGAAATAATATCTTTGCAATATTTGTATGATATCAAGCAACGGAAACAGGAAATGAATTTTACAAATAAGTTGTAGCACGAAGAAAGACAAAATATGGCCTGAGGCAAAACAACAAAAAAAAAGTGAATTTGTACATGTTTTGTAAAGTATATGGTGTCAAATAGGGATGTTTGATACATTGTTTAAATAACATCAAGTTTAAGAATAAGCGACAATCAAAGCACACACTATAACGAACCTGTGAAAAGGTTATATGTTTTATACGTATAAATTACGTAGCAAATACACTAAAGTCTAGTTTAGCGAAATGTCTTTGCTGCGAGATATGAAGCTTAGATAGTTTTTGCATTCAAACACTTAAACAGATTCCACGTAGTGGTGTGATAAAAACACTAATAAAAGTATATGCGCCATATAATGTTGTCTATATTACTCGCGTAATTGCAAATTATGTGTATTAAATCATGTCTGAAATATCTTTGTTGCAAATACTCACTATGAAAAAATGAAAAACTGTGGTAAAAACAGATGAGTATCTAACAACTCGTATGTTGAATTCCGAATGTAGTAAACAAATGGTTTATTTTATAGGTATATTCAAATATTGTATTACATACCTCATTCATGGGTTGTGAAGGGAAATTAAGTTTTTTTTCATCCAAAACGGGTAGACTATCTAATGTTCGTCCGGCTCATTTCATTATAATATAAACTCATCAAATCATAAAGCTCTGTGGTTTCCGCCTTATACAAGGTCACACTGTAATTATATGCTGAATAAGAAAGTGTTTGTGAACGCGATCAGAGAGATTCACACACATACACCCACACACACATACATAATATTTTTCCACTTACATTCGAAACGTAAAACACATGCTCACGGTCACTCGTACAATTGTATGCGTGGAGTGTCCTCCCAATACTCAACGCTATAAATCTTCAATGTTAACCAACGTTTAATAGTCTTAAGTGGTCATTTTTCTTTTACAGGACATATGCTGATGATATTGATGATAATGCTGCTGCTAAACGGTTTTGTGCCTCTTTGTATGTTTTGCAAGGAATAAACAGGCAGGATGATAGAAAATTCGTCTGGCGACTTTTACTTTTACGCTTAAAGTGCTGGTACTTAAATTATGCAATTAACTTAGACAGTACATTTCCTTTGTTGTCCAAATGATTGTGACATTGTTGCAACATTTAAATGTCACATGCACGCTCTAATGTTATAAGAACTGAAAAGGACGTCGTATTGGGAGTCATCTAAGGGTATGGTTAAGGCTCGTATCTGTACTGTTTTTCGCAGTACAGTACTGTTTTTCGACATCAAAAACTGCGTACTGCTTTTCTCCCTCAAAGTACTGTTTTTCGATACATAATAGAAATATAAACGGCGAACAGCGAATTCATGCAATAATATTGTTTTTTTCGAAAATAAGCTCGAAGAAACACTAAAAATGCGTCAAGAGGATGCTTTTTTTAGCAGAAAAGCAAAAACTTATTGACGACGGATACAATTCGATTGAGATGGCTGCTTTACGCACTGTTTTGTTTTGGTAATTTTGCCTGCTTTGATTTGAATGCTTTTATACTAATGGAATAAAGTCGAAGCCGTTATGAACAAGTTAAGGGAATACAATTTGTACAATGCCAATGAAAATGCGGTATATTTGCACACCCAATTTAGATATATCAAAAACGAGCGACAAAATTATGCAATGAAAAGAGGGTAATGTTTCGAGTGTGAATCGGTGAGTGGAGATATTTATTCATCTCAATAACGCTGATTGCGAATTCAAAGAAATGGCCACGATCGTTGAATATATTTTATGTTAGCTAGGAACTTCAACATCAGTGGAACGAATCTTTTCTGCAGTGAACAAAACTTGGACGTCAGACTAAACCCGATTAGATGAGCAAAAATTTAAGGTGATTCTGACCGTCAAATGTAATATGAAGTACAATGCGTTGATTTCTACAATTACCTCAAAACGAAGCCGGCATTGCTTATTCAAATTGCTTCAAACGACAAATACAAAACAACCACCAACGTTGATTCTGGAAATGATTGTTAATTTTTTTTACATATTGAATAAAACAATATGCTATGTGAATATGTACTGCGAAAAGTACTGTTTTTTCAAATCGATGTACTGCTTTTTTAAAAAATTTCAGTGAAATGTACTGTTTTTGTCCAAAAAAAATATACGAGCGTTAGGTATGGTAGATATATTTTGCATGTGACTGTTTGAAAAGATGAGTGACTAAGAAATGATGACTTGAGTTTTATGAATCTAACTCTTATAGGATAAAACGTATAATGCGTTATAATTTTCATCTATGGCGTATAAGTAATATGAGATTTATTCTATATAGCTCATACGTACAATGACCTTTCTAATATTTCTTATGCAATTTATTGTATACTAACTTGATAGGACAGTTTGTAGCTGAGACAGAAATTTTGGTACTAGGACTATAGGAATATTAGAAATATAAGCGGAAAAACTTTGTATAAGCTCCTGAACATAGGATGCCAGGAACAAGTGTATCAAAGGTGGTTAATGTATCGCCATTTTCAGTAAAATATAATTAATTTTTTATTCTTTAGGCCTACTATAATGGTAGTTAACATTTTTTCAGAAAAAAAAATCAAAAAAAATGCAACATAAAACACCAGAACTTTCTCTTGCCGTTTGGTGTTATAACATAAAATTGTTTTTCATACAACCTTAAAAATGTCACAGCATCGTAGTGGATGAAGAACATCTCTACGGATTGAACATACTTACTTACTTACTTAAGTGGCCAATTACAATTTACGAAACGTAGTTCATAAATTTGAGGCCTGAAGTAATAAAGAATTTCACACGCTTCGGTCTTCTGCGTGTGTTCTCCAGTTAGTCCTACCAGATGATGGCACATCGGGTTCGCCTTCAAACACCTTTCTCGCTGGAGCATTAACATCCATCCTGGCAACATGTCCCAGCCATCGAAGTCGTTGGATTCTGACTCTTTTAGCTACGTCGGTGTCGTGGTAAAGCTCTTACAGCTCATGGTTCATCCGATGGCGAAACTGGCCTTCGACACAGATAGGTCCATATATTTTTCGGAGTACATTTCTCTCGAATACTCCCAGGTTTTGTATGTCCGTTGTAGTAAGCACCCATGATTCGGCAGCATACAACAGAACAGGTAAGATAAGCACCTGGTATAGCTGTTTCTTAGTATTCCGAGAGAAGGTGGTGTTACTAAAGTGCTGCCGAAGCCCGTAGAAACATCTATTGGCTAGCACTATTCTCCGTTTAATTTCTTGGCTGACATTATTTTTCTTGTTGACGGAAGATCTGAGGTAAGTAAATTCGTCGATTACCTCAAAGCAATAATTGTCAAGGTTCACGGTGCGTCCCCATCGAGAGGACTCTTTGTTCGTCGAAATCAATTTGTTTGTTTTGTCCTCGTTGACCGCTAAACCCATTTTTGCTGGCTCCTTTTCTAGTGATGACAAAACTGCATTAACATTCCGCAGATTTCGGCCAATGATGTCTATATCATCGGCATAGGCTAGTGGCATGTGGCTCTTGTGGAATATGGTGCCAGACATGTTGACACCAGCCTTTCTCATCACATTCTCCATAGCTATAATATATAGTGTACAGGACAGGCTATCGCCCTGCCTGAGACCTCTTTCCGTGTTGAATGGTTCAGACTGATCCTTACCAATCTTAACCGAGGATTTGGTGTTTTCTAAGGTACATTTGAGGTACGAATCAGCTTTGCAGGAATACCAAACTCAGACATGGCCTCATAAAGCCTATTCCTTATCGGAGAGTCGAAGGCAGCTTTGTAGTCGACAAAGAGGTGGTAGGTGTCGATCTGCTTTTCATGGGTTTTTTCCAGGATTTGTCGTAAGGTGAATATTTGATCCGTCGTAGATTTGCCAGGTCTAAAGCCGCACTGCTATGGTCCAATTAGTTTTTCTACAATTGGCTTTAGACGTTCACACAATATGCTTGAAAGGACCTTGTACGCAATTGGTAATAGGCTTATTCCACGGTAGTTCTTACATTCACTACGATCTCCTTTCTTGTATATGGGACATAACAGACTGAGACTCCAATCCCCGGGCATGCTCTCCTCTTGCCAGATGTTCTTCATGAGTTAATGCATGCTCCTAATCAGCTCCTCCCCGTCAGCCTTAAACAATTCAGCAGGGAGACCATCGGCCTCAGCAGCTTTGTTGTTTTTAAGGCGGGAGATGGCCATACGAATCTCGCTCTGGCTCGGAGGTGGACAGTTAATACCATCGTCATGGATTGGAGCGGGGTCTTCTGGAGTGGTGTCAGTATCCAGTAAATTTCTAAAGTGATCTCTCCATATCTTCAGAACGTTATCCGGGTCCGTCACTAGCTGACCATCGCTGTCCTTGCAGGAGGGCAACCCCGTTCCACGCTTTCTCGCTTTAACTCTCTTGTAGAATTTTCGGGCTTCCCCTCTACTTCGGAGCAACTCAGTGCACTCATCCTGCCTCTTCTTCAGCTCCTTCTTTTTTCTTCTAAAAAGACGAGTTGCCTGTCGTCTCTCCTTCCTGTGCCGATCACGAACAGCTCGCGTTGCCATTGGCTGCAGTTTCGCCATGTATGCAGCAACCGTCTCTCTCGTTTACCGATGTCCAGCTTTCGTTGTGCCTGGTTACGTACGTTTTTCGCCATGCTTAGCCTTGTGCGTACCTTAACTGCGGTAAGAAAGTGATCGGAGTCAATGTTCGCACCCCTAATCACTCGTACGTCCAGAACACTCGATGCGTGCCTTCCATCGACTACCACATGATCAATCTGATTCCTCGTCAATTGATCTGGATATAACCATGTTGCCTTATGAATATTTTTATGGTTAAATCTAGTGCTGCTAACTACCATATTTCTTGCCGCAGAGAAATCAATCAGTCTGATGCCATTGTTCGGCGTTTCGGTGAGCAGACTGAATTTTCCGATGGTAGGCTCAAATGCGGTTTCCCTGCCTATTTTAGCATTAAAATCGCCTAGTACAATTTTAATGTCATGGCTCGGGCTACGGTCATATGCATTTTCTAGACTCTCGTAGAACTCATCTTTGTCCTCATCGCTTTTCTCTTCTGTCGGAGCATGGGCCCATATAAGTGTTATGTGGAAAAACTTTGTTTTGACTCTTATGGTGGCTATACGTTCACACACCGGGTTGAACCTTGAGACTAGGTGTCTTAGTCTCTTGCCAACCACAAATCCACATCCAAACTCGTGCTTGTCCGCATGGCCACTATAGTAGATGTCGCACGTCTTCATGCGCGAGCACCCGTGTCCCGTCCACCGGTTTTCCTGTAAAGCGGGTATGTCAGCCTTGTATTCTTCGAGGACTTCCGCCAGTTGGATGGAGGCACCTGGTCTATACAGTGTTCTAACATTCCAGGTGCATATCCTTAAATCATGGTCCTTAATTCGTTTGCGGTGGTCGTCAACATTTTTGGGGGTCCATTTTATTCTCTTCTTACTTCTTTTCATTGCAATAGTTTATACGACGGTGGCGGGTTGCAAGACCAGCGCACCACGTTGCAGTTTTCTGCAGGGTACCGCTCACTCTGAGCAGACGTGCCTGGGTTTTAGGTTTCGCCCCTCAAAGTTAGTCGTGCTCTGACGGGTGTCAGAGGCACGCTTCCAGGCGTCACCACGTGGAGGTACTCCGTCCGCAGTAGTACTACGAATACGGAGCTCTGTGAGTAGACTTGAAGTTTAATTGGCAAGGATCACTCTGGGTTTGCCAAGTTAAACCGATCAGAAGCTTTACCTTGCATCGCACTCCCGACGCACATGTAGTTTGATATTTGCGTCTTAAAATATACTAAGTAAAAAACTGCCGACTTGTACTTTGTAAATATAACACACTTTGCTTTCATTTTTATTAACTTTGTAATTGTATAGGCCATTATAATTAACCCAATCTGAGCATTATACAATTTAAGCAATCATGTGCTGTCATCTAATATTTTTATGAACACTCAAAGAAAACAACTGGATTATAGTACTATAGCTACCTCTCTAATACACGCTAACAACACTACAATAGAAAAACTTTTTCCGCTTCCTGTTAACGCTTCATTGTCTACTTCACACCCTATTCAACACTCTTTCATTTGCGTTATTTTTTCTTGTGTAAATTATACTGCGATGTTTATTTAAATCATGTATAAAAAACAACAAGAAAACTTTTGAATGTGTTGAAATGTTAAATGAAGATATTTTACGCTTGATTTAAAACTTTTTGCCCTTCTCAAGAACTAAGTAGAATAAAACAGAAACAAAACAAACAAAATTGTAAGTAAAAAACTTTTACAAACTTCTAAGTATTTATAAAGAAAAAAAGAGAAACACGAACTTTTTCATTGGCCTGCATATTCATTGCTGCGTTGAAAGAGCAAACGTAGTGTTAAAGGTTGTGTTATGTTTTATCGGTGGCCTTATTGGGCCACGTTCCTTTATCGGCGTTTTGTGTTTAAGGTCATCTGTTTTAAGCTTTGAAATCTCTGCAGATAGGTGACATTATATATTTTACCATGGTGAGATTTAAAATGTAGAATTTGCAATGTATAATTATTATTATATTTAAATATGTGTTACCCTTGATGATAATCTACAAATTAATAGCTAACTTATCTGTCCTTTGCATCCCACTAATGGTATATGATACAGCTTTTCCTTCTATTGTAAGACTGAATTCAAGAGTGTAGGTCAAAGTTTATCTACGATTTCGCACTTCAACTCTTGTGAAAAATCTCAATTAATACTATATTTAAAAAAACCTATCTACGAAAATGATCTTTTAAAATATAGGTACTGATATCTAGAGCAAAACGAACTAACTGCATCAAATATAACATATCCAACATTTCAGAAATTTACGATATGAATAAAGTTGGAAAAATCCAGTATCTGTTTAAGGAAGAAAATTATGTGCGAACATATTCTATGTTAACTTATTATACTATGTCACTTAGTTTCACGTATTTCACTGTTAACAGGAGTAATTTATTTTGGGAACAGCTTTATAACTCTGTTTTTCAAACAAAATTCCTCGTAAATGTTCACACAAGTACTCGTATATCAAAAGTGGCATATTAAAAATGAAATACTTCCCTCTCCTAGCATATTGGTGTAAATGGAAAACTTTTCTTCTGTTCATTTGACTGGTGTTTTGATATCAAACTTTCAAACTTTAATCGCACTTATTATCTCGGTTTCGGCGCAAGTGTTGAAACATCAGCACGATATTTAAAGCATCTTATAAATATAAAAGAATTCTGAAAACTTTTCATGCATACTTTTGTCATTTCAGACAGGAAAAAAACAACATGCCATATTTTAAATTATTTTGTCCAGGCCACCCACACTCAGAACTGGTAGCGAAAAGCTTTTCGAAAGGTATCAAGCCTAAATGGCATCTGAATATATACACAATTATGTATTATTATTATTAACAATATCATAGCAAAACTTTTCTGATTGTAGCCGAAAAACAACAGCAACATAGAAAAATTATAACGAATATAATTGGTAAACAAAATCCTAATATTATTAATACAAATGGTATTAACTATTGTGGTAGACAGAGAATAAAGAAGTTTAGAGATATAATGTCATTGCTAGCGGAGAATGTTGGTAACAAAACCAGGGCAGAATTGTCAGTCAGTTGAAATAACAGACACATATCCTTACCCAAAGTCCTTTCATTGATATGTTTGTGGTTTGTAAAGATGCAAATCACACTTATTTAAAGAAATAAATGTAGGATAGAAATAACCATAATTTCTCTTTAGAGGTCCCCAAATACGTGTTCCTCGGTAGCAGATGTGAGAAGAAGCAATGTTAACCTAAATGGCATATTTGCTCTATTAATTTAGTCCCAAAAAATTTTTTTTTTGCTATATGAAATATATAAAAAAGGACACTTGGAGTAAGACTTCATTGGGGATATAACAGGCAGGTGTCGCATATTAGATGATTTATTGAATGATCGTTACCTACAGCATTAGAGCAACTTGCACAAGCTTTTCGTGTCTTTCTTCTGTTTGGGTCTTGTTGGTTATCTATAGCAATTTCCTACAACTGCAAAACGACCATTGCCGTCGCGATGTTGAAGGGGGAAATATAGGTTCCTTTACTTTACTTCCAATTTCTCGTCTATGGATATCTTGCATTGCTGATCGAGTAATCAATTTTGCACATATCTTTAAGTTTCGAATACGTTTTCTGTATGTTTCTTACACATCTCAAAGCTTAATATTCGTTGAGAATGACTTATCTTTCTTTGCTGGGAAGAAACGTAATCACAGCCTTTTTCTTTTTTAACACGTAGGAACACCAATTCGTCTCCCTCTCAAATTTGTATATGCACCAACAGAACCTAAAATTTTTCTTTCTTCAAAGTTTGTTTGACGATCGCCTTTTGTTGGCATACCTATATAAAGTTGACCTTGAAGTGGATACGAATTCTTTAATTCAGATGCCTGGCAAGTAATTTCGTTATTAAATCATATGTAGCGTAAAAGCATCGTTTTATATCGGTACCCGGTTACCCCTGTCACTCTGAAGAAGGTGTTTTTTGTCACTCACATGAGGGTTAATTTCACATTCAGTGTCGCATGTGGTGTGCTTCGTATAGCACATGTTATATACACTGATGCCATTCGCTGAGCTGCCAGAGCCCGCCACCAAACAAGGCATCCGTAAGTTACTATATGACGCACTACCACTGTGTATATCCAATATACCATTGCAGGTTGTAGTCCCCAGCTTTTCCCTACAGAGTTCCAGCAGACGTATAGGGCATTTAATCCTTTCTCCAATTTAGTTTCCTATCCAAAATGACGCCTAGATATTTCACCTCAGACAAGAGTTTTAGTTCTACACCATCAACTACAGGCAGTCTGAAGTTCTCAATGAGGTATTGGCATGAGAATAGTACTATCTTCGTTTTCTGTTGATTGACATTCAAACCACAGCTTGTGGTCCATTCTGATAAAGATCGTAAGTCATGCTATATGAGGTCACTCAAAATCTTTCTTCAATTTCTCTCAAAAGTCTTGAGAATGCCGTTTACCATTAATAGCCACAGCAATGGGGATAGCACTCCACTTGTGGTATACCCCTAATCGCCAGTTTGCTCGCAGAACTCGTTCCAAGCGTGGAGTTGGGTATACGATCTGACAGCATAGAATCAGTCCAGTTTCTAAGCAAAATAGGTGTTCCAGTCGTCCTTAACGCTTCCATCAAGAGATATTAATGTATCACCATACACACAAGTATTGTAGCCAGAAATATGTATTGCTATATTCTGCCATCACATGTAGTCTCAAGCATAATTATTGCCACCTATTGTTCCCTTGCAATCATTATGAATTATGACTCCCTTTCAGCGATTCCAAATGATGACAAAAATAAATCATCTTCGCCTAAAGTACAAAAGTCATATCATAACTCCACATAAACACACTGTAATATGAAGATAATCAAATCCTTATGCACGCCCATCAACACATACAAATAAACAACTCTTAACTGAGTAATTTATAGCATAATAACCAGCCCCTTTCTCCACTCATTCCAAAAAGTATGTACATTATTTTCAATGTCAACACCAGCTAAACTTTGTACTTTGACTTTTTTCCAGTGTCCAAGAAATTTCTCCAGAAAAGCGATAAATAAGTTAAATCAAGGCAACAAGAGAAATGTGGGTGAATCAGCTAAAACCGAAAAAAAAATTAACAGTCAACACCGAATTATTTATTGTATATTGTTTTACTCTAGAGACTAATGATAACGTCAAGAGCACGAAAACATTTTTATTGTATGAGTTCATCCTTTTTCTTGGTGCGATAGAGAAGGGCGAACAAAAAGACGAAGGAGCCAATTGCACGTGTGAGAGAAGACATTAATAAGACTTAATATAGTGATATTATAGAAATTTATACCGTTGATGTTTCAATTGCGAAGTCAGACATTTGTATCAATATTTATTACTATCACAAATAATAATAACAATAACAATCATAATTTCAACATTGATATAATGAAATATGACAGTAATGTGTGTTGACATATAACTAAACGTGAATTGCGTTGCAGCAATGTGATGTGTGATATGAGAGAGATCTTAAGGTAATGGATAGGAATTTGATTTTATTAAGCAAATGATTTTCTACATGGTGGCATATTATGAATGAGTTTAACAGGAGATGGACAAATTAGTATTTACAAAGTTAGTTTTAGCATCGACCGAATAAAAGTTAAACTAAAAATGTTATTGCTCTCTTTTTTTATATCTCCTCCAATATTTGTTATTTCCTGAAAAACTTTGATATGCCTCGTAATACTCCTTATACTCAAATATTATTTGCTTACTTCCCTCATATCTCACATTCTGTTAACTACCATCAAGTAGCAAACTATTGTAAATCGTATCAATTATACCAATATGCAATCACTTCAATCCTTTGATATTATCAATTTTATACTTTCTGCTCATTTTCCTTATTGTATATTTCTTCGATTCCTATACCTGCACTTTGAATTTCATCACAGAGCAACGGAAAAAAAATCCTTGAACAATTTGCACAAAACGATCTTCATAGTTGGTAATACACTTTGACGACTGATTGCTTTAAGAGAATAAGGGCAAACACTTCACAAAATGTGGGTGATTTGTTGGAAGCAAACACGAAGAGGAAACTAAGCTAAATTTGCTTTAAGCTGGATGTAAAATAAAACTGCTAAAACCTACACTAGCCCATATACCGCTAATGCTTGCTACTAGCAGCGAAAAGTATGCCCGCGTTATTTTAATCATTCAAGTGTAAGTTTTTAATGAACAATGTTTCACAGTGATTCCCTTGCCCCTGGATTGTTAGTTTGAAATATATGCGAAATTCAAATGTGTATTTCAAAAGCATGGAGCGTTGGTACCTGCAATAATGTAAACATCGTGTAGTGCTTATCGCTAATATCGTTGAATCAAAGGGGATTTAAAGTGGATTGCAACATATTGGAAGGAGCAAATTTTCTGTGCATCAGAAAATATAGTGTGTGATTAGAGAAGATGCATTATAAATATATATAAGATTTAACTGATGTCATTATTCAGTGTAAACTGAGGGAAACAACTGCAAAAAGAAGAAATAATTCTTAATAGGCAAGATAAGAAAGAGGGAAAAACAAACATTTTGATGGAATATCGCACAAAGTATTGTAAGAACAATTCATTTTAAACTAGATGTCTCCAGTACACCATATGATGGCAAACAGGGTTTATAATTAAACTCTTTACATTAAATAAAACTGCTCATATTTTTCAAATACCCATTCAGCTATGCGTACGTGCAAATTTTGCAAACACAATTGCTTGTGACTTGAGGTACTGTATTTTGTAATAAATACCAACTCCAAGCTAAAACTATTTGGTGCCGCCTACAGAACTTGATAGAAACATGTTCTTTGGGAATTACTAAGCACATTGTCACTATGTTACCAACAATTGAATACACTGGCACACCTCGGTATTCAACATTTACGTATGTCTTATTATAAATAAATTGTAAACTGTAATTACATCTAGCATTTGAAAACAGGTCCATGTGGAAAAATTTACTTTCACTTCAATGCACATAAACTACTATGTTTACATGTTAACATTAACAAAAAGCACTGGGCGACTTAAAGAAAATTTATATATTTCGTGCATGTTTGGTAAAAAACTATGCATTCTTTACATGTTATTACAGTTGTAATTACAGCTGCTTGCAACGTACATATCCATATTTGTAAATTATATGTACCAAATATATTAAGAGTTAACTAAGTTGCAATTTGTAACAAATCACTTTCAAAGCAATTTTAAAAATAATAATTTTAGAGCCAACTCGCGACCCATTTGAGTAAGCGTTTTAGAAACGCCTGCCCGGGATCGACGGGAAAACGGAAAAATTTCATACTAGAAACTACTAGTAGAAATTTCGTCGTTCCCGGACCGGCGTTTGAACAGCGTTCAATCAAATGGCAAACTGTTTTGGGACAACACAACGAAGTATCTGTTCATGATCTCTGCAAAATTTCAAGATTTTTGCTAATCTTTGCTTAACAAACCGAAGAAAAATAATTTTTATATTTCCTGAGAATCCACGTATTTTCGGCAAATATATTAATTCCGGTTTTCTCCTTAGGGGGTGAAGATGGGGAGTAGGTATGTTTGGGAAAAATGTTAAAACCCGGGGACTCGATTTTTTTCTTGGGAAAATTTTCTTAGAATTCATCGTAGATTATGATTTTAATAACCGTTGGATCGAGAAAAAAATTGACCCACTCTACTGGGCATGTATTCTTTAGCCAAATCGTGTTGCTGTGCTGGTTCATGCATGTTACCTGTCTTAAGTCTTGCTATCGACGCACTGATCTCGTTTTGGCTCTGCTGTGAACATTCTGCTCCATCATAGATGATTGGCGTAATTTCGGCACTTGCGCTCCACTCAGGAACGAGGAGAGAACAAAAATGTGACAACCACATATGCAGAAACTGACTGCGTGTTCGTGATTTGATTTCCATCTTTTGACTTGCAGGTGAGGATCCATGTTCCAACATTTTTACTTTCAACCATTTGGTAAAATTTTTGAGATTAAAATTTGTGTAAGTCAATAGTCAACTATGAGTCTACATACAAGTTTATGTCTTCTCGCATGGCAGCTGTAAAATATGTAACAGTTCTTTCGTTGTATGCATTCCTGCCTCGACAATCGCATTTTTTGTATGGCGGTGATGTCAGCCTTGTATTTGTCGAGGACATTCACCAGCTGGATGGAGGCACCATCTCTCTAGATAACTCGGAAATTCAAGGTGCACATTCTTAAATCATGATAATTATAACGATTGCGTAGGTCGTCAAACATTTACTGAGTTCTTGCCTTTTATTTTATTAGTGTTTTCATAATAGATGTTTTATTCCAGGAGAATGGCTTACTAGGCCAACGGGCCCGTTCCTAGTTTCCTAGGGCTGCCAAAGCCTCTAAGAGAGTCCTTGTGTTGGGTTTCTGTAACTTCGGTTACATTATCCCTAAGACTCATCTGTGGTAGCATGCCGTTTCCGTTACTCAATATTGCGCCATCTCATATTTTCTATCACTGAACGGGTATTCAGTGGCGTTGCCCAGGCAACACATGATCTTTTTGACGTTATGAGCTGTTCCAAACGGGGATTTTGGTTACTGCCTATCCCTCTCCATAAATGATAAACTAAGATTAACTTACTTTGCTTTTCGT
>OZ035881.1:26634666-26663891 GCA_964034835.1 Muscina levida
CAACTTTCTCAATCTTAGTTTGGGTGATGGCCATTGCCTGACCCTTGCAGGCTTGCAACATTTGCTGTCATCTTATCGTGTTATGAGTTCAAGCAACAGTATAAGTTTTTCCTCTTAAAACAAAACTGATAAAAATTTATGAAATTCTCCTTAAAACTTATAGGTTTAGTTAGCGCAATGCATACAGTACAGGGGGCGGCTGGGATAATTGCCACTGGTTAAGGTATGATAAGGCAACTCAATTTTTTGGATAAAGGATTTATTCCAAGATGGGTAGAGGAGCAATGCAGTAAATATTAGGAAAGTTAATATAGAAATTTGCATTGATAGTACACTGATTTACATTAGTATTGGGCAAAAAAAACTTACCTAGTAGCAGTAAAATAACTAATAAGAATAACTAATCTAATCACATAAAAAAGATGATAGATTTTTGCTTAATAACTAATAAGATTAACTAATCTAGAAGTATTTAGGACTTGGTAATTTTGGCTTACATTTCACATAAATATGATGACAGATTTTTGCTTAACACTGATTTCACTACTGTTTTATTTTTTGTAGAGTTACCGCATACGTATTTGTGTCTCATGTATTGATAATGAACTACTCACGTTTTAGGCTGTTTTGTTTGACATAATTTGAGAACCACTAGACCGATTTAGCTGAAACACATTTAAAAAAATTAAGAATTAATCTGTTCATATAAAGTTTCCCTACATAAGCAACAGTTTTACTTTTCCCTTCATCAAATGATTTTGAACATAGTTTATTTTGTAGCAGTTCCAATAAAAATGTTGTACTCCGTGGCGTATGATTTATGTGGAATATTACTAACGATAATCATACGCCACCATATCTTCTTATATATAAAAATGAATTGCTGTGCAGTTGTCTCGCTAAAACTCAAAAACGGCTGGACCGATTTTCAAAAATTTTTTTTTGTTTTGTTCGCTATAGCTTCCGGATGGTTTAAAAGGTTTTATTTTTTCAAAAAGTGGGCGGCGCCACGCCCCTTTTTTCAAATATCGCTCAGACGGCCTTTCTAATAGACCGATTGATACAAAAATTTTACCATGAGAACCTGTTGACCTGTAGATAGTTCCTGACTACATTTGGTTGTAATTGGATAAAGGGGCGTGGCACCGCCCATACAACTTGAAAATTAAAAAGGCTATATTTCATGAACTATCAGAGGTATGAAGATGAGATTTGGTATATATGTTATTGGAGCAGTATTAATTACTGCCAGGGAGGAAGAAGGCGGTGCCACACCACTTTTTCAAAAATCGCTCTGACGGCTTTTCTAATTGACTGATTTATAAGATAATTTTAAAAAGTGGTACTAATGACCTGTTGTAAGTCACTGGCTGTACTTAGTTGTGATTGGATAAAGGAGCGTGGCACCGCCCATACAACTTTAAAGTAAAAAAGACTATATCTCATGAACTATCAGTGGTATAAAGATGTGATTTGTTACATATGTTGTTGTTGCTGTATGAATTAGAGTAATGGTGGAAGTGGGCTGTTCCACACCCCTTTTAAAACAAACAGTAATAACTGTAAAAATTCCACAGAACATTGCTGTTCGCCTAGAGATATGAACAGTAGGTGGGCCAATTTTTTTATTCGCAAAAATCGTAACCAAAATTGGAATCTACGATGAATTGTAAGAAAATTTCACCAAAAAACTTTGTGTCTAAAATCAATTCCTAGCTCGCGCTGGAAAGCATTAAGATTTCTGTTAGAGATTTTTTTTTGTTTTTAAATGAGGACAATCCGAAAACTGCAGATATTTATTTTTCGAGATCTTCTGCGCAAAACTAACTTCCCAGCAAACTAAATGAGATATTACAGAACCAAATCTATGTATTGGTTAAAAAGTTATGGCCTCTGAGAGTTGGCATACGGAAATTAAGTCTTTAAAAATCATTTTTCATAATATTGGGCGGGATCCAAAACAATGTCAAAAATATGCCATTCTCATCGTCTTGGTCTCCAAACATCGGAACGGTAGGTCTGGCGTAACTGAAAAATTGCTAGAAATATATCTCAACCTGAAATCTTCTTGCTTCTCAGCGCGAACTAGGAATTAATTGTAGACATATAGTTTCTAAGTGAATATTCTAAGAATTTATCGTACATTTCGATACTGGTATACGATTACCACATTTTTTTAGACGCGAACAAATTGTTCCGCCCTAATCAACAGGCTAATTGGAACTTAATAAGTAAAAAGTGCCGAGGCGCTGCCACGCACTTCAATAGTTAAATATTTAAACAGTATCAAATAATGGTCCGTACACCAGTTACTTTTCATTTACTTTTCAGGAGAGCGAATCGGTAATAAATAATACATATAGAAAAATAAAGCAATATTCATTGTAGTTATACTGGAAAACACCTTTTGTTTTATTGGGGCACAATTTAAATTTTTATAGTATGTCAGAGGTAACATTAGCAAACATTTGTAAATAACCTATGTATGGGGTAATTTTTTTCTGACGTATAGAACTTCTGATAGTTATAAGTTTAAATCTAGCTGTCATACTAATGAAGTGTGATAGACTTTCTTTTAGTATACTTTGAAAAATCACCATGTAAAAACTACACAAGAACAACGTTTACAAATCTTGCAAATTTATTTTCAAAATGCACGTTCTGTTCGCTATACTTATGTACCCCTTTGTGAAGTTGAGGGTGCATATAATGATCCATCTGAACAGCTTATAGAAGCCATCGACGCTGTAGACGTAAGTGTGACAGGGGACTCGAATTTATCGAACCGACGCCTTTATCAGCAACTCGGTCTCTGCAAATGCTGAAGAAAGATCATGGCCTACATCTATATAAGATCTAACTGGTGGAAGAATTTGAGCCAGTGGACGATCAATTGATTTTTTTTATTTATCATGTCATTGCACATTATTTGAAGGAGAAATGGTTCCAACACGACGGTGTAATATGCCATACAGCGCGTGAGACCATCACTTTGTTAAGCCAAACGTTGGTGACCGAATTATCTCAAAAAATGGTAATATGAGTTCAATACAATAATAGTATTCCGGATTATTCTTGATCCGTGTGAGAAGAAGACATGACAAAATAAGTTTTTATGGCTAAAGGCATGAAGCTTCAAACTGAATTATCATTTGCGGTCAATAGGCGGAGAAGGCATAACAAAAGTGTTTTTTATGGCCAAAGAGATAGTTAGTATCTGCTTCTACAGATCAAAATAAAAATTAAATTTTGATCCTTAGCGGAATATCTGTTTCCAATTTGTGGAAGAAGTGGGTTTTCGCCCTACATGCAGAAAAAACTTAATCTACATCTCGGCACTATAGATATGACTTTGCTGATGAACTTTTTATTAGCATTTACAACAATAAAATGTAATTGGTTAAATTCCATGTTAGGGAGTTACTTCAAATTAGTTATATAAGTTAATAAACTCAACTTATTATTGTCGAGCTGTACCGTTTTCAAAGTACTTTGTAGACCTAAATGCGAAATATATTACAAGTTAATATGCAATAGCGAAGCAATGCCGGGCCCACTAGTAACAATATAACAAAAAACCAAAATCTGTATTGTACTGTGCAATTCAATTAAAATTACATAAACCCCTCCAATTTACAGATTACTGATATTTGCCACCGTATTATTAAGCTAAAAATAACCAGAACATTTCGCGATGAAAAATATATTCACTCTTGAAATAATTACAATTTAAGAAACCATGAAATGTGATAAATTCAACGGACGTATAAATCCCAGAATCTTCTAAATTCCTTGGGTGTCTTGCAGTCATGGAATATTTAGAGAATGTGAAACAACCACGTAGTAAAAATTTATTACTCCACTCTGTATAGAATAAAAATGTTGAGTGTGTAAATATGTAAGAGCAAATAACAACGCAGACACATTTACTCTCTATATATAAATATATGTCTACAAATATATTATGATAGCTGTATACAAAAGTGTGTGGGTGCCAGTCAGTGTTTATATGCCTGGCACAACAAAACGTGTCTGTGTACGCTGCTGAGAGCCATGATGTGCTTGCCCCAGTCGTATACTATGTTCTATGTTGCCATTATCTTGAAACACTAAACCGGAGTGAAATTCTAGTTCGAAGTGTAAATGAAATTCTTTCAAAAATTAACTAGGAAATAAAACAGGAAAATAAATACAGAAAACAAAAATGGTATTGTCTACTATTTCAAATTTTTGAAAAATGTCCATGAAACTTTGTGCAATATATATGTTTAAAACATAACAACTAATTCAGTATAATCTATAACTTCTAAATATAGTACCGCATATATACTTTTGCTTTAAAACTCAATTGCAATTGTATAAAATACTTTGTAGATATCGCGTCCAGCTCTAGTATCATATGATATGATATGTACTGTGTATAGTGTTGATTGCTAGTGTTCAATTGCTTGACAAACATTCTCTGAACAATTATTACAATCCAATTGTGAACATATACGATATAGCTGTCATATAAAAGGTGAATAATATTTTGACTTGAGTTTTATTTATAAAACACTTCAAACATTTTTCCTTAATATGATCGTCCTTTGTTATGTTTTTTTCATTAAAGTGAAAATTTTGTAGTACTTATTAATTACTAGCTGACCCGGCAAACGTTGTTCTGCCATACAACTTCGTACCCTGCAAACTTTGTCTCGCTCCAAAGTTAACGCCTTCATATAAGCTCCAGGGTAATATTAATACAGATAGTTAAAATTTTAATGTAATTTATTTCAATTTATTCGAAATTAGTGAAGAGCGATCTGGTAAACAATGTATTTCGATTTGTTTTCCGGCGCAAAAACAAACATGGAAGACGGTTTGCCGACACGCGTACAGGAAACGTACAGCTGACCGTGCGAAAAGCAGGGGAATTCGAGATTGATCCCACAAACTTCCAACAATTGGCTTTGCGATTTATTGATTGTCATGACAAAAGCCAATCGAATGGTTTATTTAATTCGCTTGAATTCGAAGGGACGATCTATTTTTCCATTCGAAAAGTCATTTTTGAATAATTATCCGAAATTTTCCATATTAACATCGTCCAAAATTATCAAATCAAACATTAAAATAAAAAATTTCGTCGAAAAAATAAATTCAATTTTTATTTAATTTTTCCGTAATTTTCCAACAAACATTTTTCCAATCGAAAAGCCACTACGGAACAATGGCTTACAAAATTTTATACGAAAATTCAATTTGCGATTTTCATCAAATCAAGTAATATAATGTAAAATTTCGGTGAAAAAATTCAAGTTTTTCGAGCTTTTCCGGAATTTTCTGAGTTTTCCACAAAGAATTTTTCTATTTTTCATTCGTCGAAAAAAAATTTAATTTTTTTTTAATTTTTCAGTAATTTTTTGAATTTTTCAACAAAAATTTTCTATTTTTCGATTCGAAAATCCATTCCGTAAGAATTCCATACAAAAAGGCAGTTTTCGAGTTTCCCTATTTTCCGACTTTTCCAAAGAATTTTTCCCAAATTTTCTTTCACATAAACATTCTTCTGGCAATTACGAATAACTGAAAAAAAAATTGAGCCAAATCGGTCCAACCGTTCTCGAGTTTTGCGCTTAGCAACACATTCAGCGACTTATTTTTTATATTATAGATTATGGCATAAATAAATTTATTCACGATATTTTTAATATAAACATGTAATAAATATTAATAAAGACTAATAGGTTTCAATATTTCTAGTACATATTAAAGGTTCTAGCAAGCTTATTATAGTTTTATTCGTTAGTACTCAATATAATGCATTTAGTTGATACACAAAGCAACAAAATGTATTTTTAAACAACTCATTAAAATTAAAACAGATAAAATATTCAGTTTAGCACTAAGGTCGTAAAAGCAGATATGTTGTGAAAGAAAATCATTGGTGCTTTAGAAAAACTTTAAAGAAATTACATTAAGAATTTGCCGGTACGTTTGCTGTCAAGGCCGGACGAATGGTTCTTAAATCAACGCAAGTAGAATTTTCTCAGCAACATTTTGTAGAAAATTTATATGTTGTAAAGTCCAATTTAACGGTCCTTTTCTAACTTAAACAAAATAAGGGCGAAAAAGACACGTAAATAGTAAAGCTAGGGAGTTAAAATGTTCCTCCAAAAAATGTTTGTTAGATTTTAATAACGACATCTGATATCGAAAATTCACAAAAACAACAAGAAACATATATACTCTGATCATTTTAGGTCGCTGTCAGTACTTTGGAAACAGAAAAAAATATGAGTAAAAGTTTGAGATATTGATTTTTGGTCTTAAAGCACACTATGCAGAATTTTCTGAACAATATTTTTGAAGAAAACTTGAATGTTGTTGAGTCCCATTTCAAGATCCCTTTCTGACTTCTCTCGAAATATGGATGAAAAGGACACTTAAGGAATCGAGATAGGGAGATAAAATTTTCCACAGTAAAAATCAATCAATCGAAAATTGTGACCCTAGGGTTCATAAACTTCAAAGCGCGAGTGGCACGTCATTTTTCAACAGATCAAGTTCTTATTCTTTCAATTGTCACACAAAACTAACCGCTTTTTTTAAACAGAATGGTTTTCACATTTCCGATACATTGAGGATCCACGTTAGTGTTGATGACCATGACCCTTTCCTTATGCTAGATTTTGATCACTCCCAGGTATTTTATTTCCCTAGTGCCCCACTCATTTATTAAGTGATGATCTAGTAAACCTCACACGGTGGAATATTTACTATCGAAAAACAAAATTTAGACGATTTTTGTAATCGTGAGATCATAATCGTCACGAAAATAAAGTGGAAATACTTATGTTTTTTAGATATTGCATACTGTCGTAAAAATGTTGAATCATATACGAACATGTATTATTTCGTAATGATATCATCTATTATTATTAATCATGAAGTAAGCTATGCGACTTAACCCATTCATTCTGATACTTTCCATAAAAATAACAGAACTAATTCAAGCTTAATGTTTAAATATTTTCTATACGTAACTCAATAATACGATATTGCATTACACTGCCTGCTAAAAAAAAACATTTAATAGCAATCATTACAATACCTCTGACATTATTGCACCCACTATGGCAGGAACTCCATTAGGACTTCTTGTCTTGCTGCCATGAAGCAACCACGTAGTGACGTTTATTACTTCACTCGGTGGTAAACAAACAAGGGGTCAATATACGTAAAGTATTTATGTTGAACGTAGAAATGTAAAGATATATATACACAGCTAAAGAAATTTTTCTATGGAACAAAGCAAATGCACTTTATTATTATCAACCTGAATTTTTGAGTATCTGTAAAATCTCTATTTATGTCGATAAGACAACATTTTAAGAATCTTAAAAATATTTATTTTCTCAAGAGTCCACGAGATCACGTAGTAAAATAATGTTTATCTTCACATTTATATGTTTACTTTTCTTTCTGTGTGGGGGAGAGGTATATTTGAAATGATATATGGTATGTCGAGCTGTTCATTTAAGACTAAGAAGGACATCTTACTAAGCAGGGCTTCATTGGCGATGACGTTTGCGTAGAAAAGTTTCTGCTAGAATTAGTATAAGGTAAAAGTTCCTTATATTTCAAATGAGATTTTTAATAATACCATCAAAGAATAAAGTAATGTCAAGCCTTTAAGCCCTTCGAAATTTTTTTTATATTTTCCTATTAATACCTTCATCGCTATTACCAAAATGTATGTGTCTATAAACACCAGATATAGCAAACCAAACGAAATATAAACAATAAGTAAAATCAATAAATCTAGCACAAGAGCTTATCATACAACACTACTATAACATACTATATGTCCCGAATAGATAGCATGTGCAACAATCATGTACACAGGCAAATATTTCACTGGTTGTTTAGTAGAACATTAATGTGTGTGTAAGTGTGTATCTTCATACGTTTTACTTGCCACATTGTAGTGCCTACAAGTGTTTACGCACTGGTGCTAATGATTATGCCTGTCCATGGACCCTCATTGGTTAGCATAGCCTACAGAACTATGTAAAGTCCCCCTATGGGACTTTTTTGCCCTAGTCCAACCTGGTCGTTGGCAATGTTGATGTTGTGAATGCACCTTCTGTTTATATTTTTGTTTCACGTCACCAAAAACTAATCTCGAAGTTGTGTTACATGGTTTAAGCTAACATCAAACTAACTGCTGCTGAACCTCCATCATAACATACTTACAGTTCATACATCTGCTGTAATGTATTTCAGTGCTCATCACTTTTAATTAAGTAACACAGCGGGCTCTGCAACCACTGAAATTTAATGAAGTTTCTGAGAAGAAGAAGAATTAATCTGGCACAGAAATTCCAATCACTTTTAGCGATTCTTGACCACCGTTGGGATATTGTTCAATGTACGCGACTTTTTGTGGATGACGTTGCCAGGGGAAACCTTGGTAGTATTTGCGATATTAATTTAGGTAGTGAACAGCGTAAAGTTGTCGGTATTGAGGTAATAGAAAGTTTTAACAGAATGTGTCGTAAAAATACTTTAAAAATTTGAAGGTATATAAGAGGAACTAATAATTTCTCCTGGAATCCAATGAATGAGATATAGGATAGTTTATTGCTATATAATGTCGAGATTTTCGACTATCCTTTAATGCCATCATAACGACAAAACTTGTAGAAATAAATCGTAAAAAAGTTTAACACATTGACTTTTGTAGTGGTAACAAGCAATAGCTGCCGATTCAATGGACGTATCAAAAGGCTAAAGTGAAATCTTCTATAAATACTCTCGCTATAAGGAAAGGTGAAATGTTTAATTTGTTATACTGTGTACACTACACTAAATTCACTTAACGATCGTCGCAAGTTCCTCATATTTATTTTACCTTGATAATGTTAACGCTATGATCACATTGATACATTAAAATTCAACGCTTAACTATTTAAAAATTAAAACGTAATTCCTCCATATACCGATCCCTCTATTCCTTACAAAGTTACTTTGCATCTTACTCAACTTAAGAGACGTTCGTCGTTTACGTTTCAAAATTTTCCCATTCATAAATCCGTCATCATCGTTGCTTTTGAACTTGTCTAAAACTTCAAAATCTCAGATTGTGAAACATTGAGTGCTGCTTGTCCTTGCAGTTTTATGCTGCAGGTTGCAAACATACATATATACATGTTTCAGACAAATGACAACGCCTTGTGTGTACTCACCAGTTTACACACACACACACACTAAAAGTAAAAACACCAATAAGGATAAAAACGATTATAACTTAAACTACAAATTTTTGTTAGCTCTAACAGTTTGCCAGTCAAGGACTGACGTTGATTGCAAGTCCATGAGACGTGATACAACGTGAAAGTAATTTTTCACTCAAACTTGCGTAAAAAGTTTGCCACCACTACAATGCTAACTATCAAAATTGTATAATAAAATAAAAACTCAAACATAAAAAGAAAGGAATTTCGGCAGATAATATCTGGCTGTATATATAACATCGGTTGATATGTGGTAGTATGAATAGTATACAGTAATAAGTATATTGTAATAATATAGCTTAGAGATCTTTGTGTAAATATCGTGTTTTTCTTTATTGTACTCAACTGAATTATTGAGTTAATGTACATAGTAGACTGGCTAAAGAATGATTGGCGTTGCAAATGTAATTCTTAAGTCTCTACAAGGCCGGCCCTGTTCCATTCAACAAAAGAAGTGTAAATACCAAAAATTTCAAAAAGTTGTAAAATCTCATATATTTTTTTTGCAAAATTGAATTTGCTTCCAACAACATTTACAATTTCGAATGACATAATCAGTATGTTAGTTACTTTGAACGAACTGTTTTCACATTCTGAGCAAAGAAAAATATGTTAAAAGAATTAAAAAAATTTGAAACATAATACTAAAATTATTCGTGGTAGACAAAATACAGAAATTTGTTTGGAAAATGCTGTTAGATGAATGTTTCCTCTCATCTTTAAATGGGTGAAATGACTTCCGTAAAAAACTTTCAATTGTCGCTTTCTCCTGAAATAAGCATTCAATCGCGAAAAAGGACTATGTCACTAAGACATAGTTGAGAACTCATCTTGTAATGGCTAGGATGAACAAGTTTAAATGCACTTATCTCCTAAACTTAGTGTCCGGTCGCAAAAAGGAGCTTAAGTTATGATAATCATACAATAGTTGGGAAATCACCGAGTTAAAGTTGTGATTTAATTGGGATCTCGCCTCTTAGAGGTTATATACCTCGACAACTCTTAGTAAAATTTTCCGAAGAATATATAGAGGGAGGTCAACCTCCAAAGTTGACATTTAAATAGTTTTTCAAAATTGGACCAAAAAAGTCCCATACGGGTAGAAACTAGAGGGTTAAAATGTTCCGAGAAAATATTCCCATGAATGTTTTAATATAAGTCTCCGAAGACATGAAAAACCCAAATGTATTTTTAAAGATGATTTTTTATATTCTTTGAATCGACTTTTGACCAAGAAAATCAAACTTTAAACAATTGTTAAAAAATATTTGTGACGTAGTGTAGATAAATGGAGTTTAGGGGTTTGTTACTGAGGTCAAATGCTATCGTTTGATATTGGTTTGGTTCACCCCCGAGACAGTGACCCTCAAATTGTGTCATAGTGTAATAAATAAAAATAATATTATATAATAAAAAATTAATAATTTTTCTAGAACATCCATTATGTAGAAAAATTTTTTGTTGGCAAATTCATCAATACATTTACACTGCAAAACTTTCTACAGTTTAACTGCGTGTCTGTTAACGTCCGGCCTTGCGGCAGAATGCCCAAACTCCAACGGGTTAAGCTACAGAAATTGGTAAAATATAATAGATTAGTAATTAATTTAAAAAATCGTTTTACCAGTGAGCCCACCTGACTGAAATTTCCTTAATGGTGTTTATTGAATTTGTCAAGCAAGAAAAAATTCTCGACACATACATACAAATTTCAATTAATAATACAAATTGGTCATGTATAACCATTGCATGAATTTCTTTGACTATATCATAAGCAAAGGTATTAAAAAACATTCATTGCATATATTAATCGATTAGTTATATGGGAACGCCATATTAAATTACGTCTTTCTATTATTGTACCTTTTAGGTGAGGGCTACTTTATTAATAATAAAAAAGTTACATACACATACACCACTCTGTCTATTTTCATCTATTGGGTGAACGCCATTGTTACTTTTTAAACATTATCGGATTTTTAATACAATCTATTGTGATGGCAAGGAAATAGATTCTCATCGGACATAAATATCTTATAAAATGTTTCCATTATTAACTCAATTTCATAAGATTTCATTACATTTACCAACAAACGGGCAACAATCAAATTAAAAGCAATAATAACAAATGCCACAGATGCATCAGCCTCAGAAAAAAAGTAAAACAAAAAAAAAACAGAACTGTAGAAATCTTACAGGACTAGAAATCCCAGCCAACAAACAACATAGAGTCAGCTATTGGCAACTGACCTGCCTGGCTACTTGGTCGCTTGCACAAGGCAACCACGTAGTGAACTTTATTACACCACTCTATGTTGAGCAAAAACTGCATGTGCCTGAGGGAAAGTGTCTATATGTAACATAATGTTACAGTCATCACACTCCTGTCTTTGAGTGTGTGTGTGTGTGTGTATGGACATACAGTCGGGTGTTATTGTACATATGTGTTTAACAGTTTGATGGGGTTTTAGTAGTACTTGTCGATGTGTACATCCTTGATAAAGTAGATGAAATGTTTGTGAGTGTGTGGCTTTTGTTTTTGCCTCTCAGCTATCTCTTGCTCAAACTCAACATCTCGTAGATGTTTTTCTCAGTTTATATTCGTTGTTCTCCTCCAAGCTGGCACGCTGCTAACAAACATTATCAAACTAACCAAACTTCAAAATACTGACACTAACAAATACCAAAAGTAAAAAAAGGACTGAAATAATTTTGTGGAACATTTTTTTGTTTTACTTTGCTCTACTAGTAGAATGTTTGGGAGATATGAGGCTAGAGAAAGAGGTCAAGGTGACAAAATACAAAAATATGGGAACAGTTCAAAGAGTCTACAGATAGAAATGTGTGAAATACACTGATTAAGAGCAACTTTCTCATTATTTCATTAATGGTATGCAGAGGGAAGTAATTAGTTGATATGTATAAGTGATACTAAAATTATTTGTTAAATATTTGAAAATCACTAAGTTGTAAAAAAAACTTTGTCTTCATTGGCAGTCTGACCTCTCATATAATACTACCCTATTCTGAGAGCCAGGTATAATTTCTAACTGTCAGCCATATCTACAAACAATTCAATAGCCTTCTCATCTACATAAAGAAATTTTATATTTCTTTTCCACAGCAGTCAACTTTCTTCTATTTTTTTTGTTACTTTTGTATTTTAACAAACTCTTTTCGGTTTCCTGGCAAACTGAAACTGCCACTGAAACTGTCTGTGGCATTGCTACTGCATGTGACATCTTATCTTCTTATCAATTGGGGTAACAATAGCTTAAGTTTGAGTTGATAGAAACAGTAAGTACAAAACGAACAATATTGTCCCTAAACATGAAAAAAAATGTACGTGCATATTTTATTTGTTAAAACAATTAACTTGATTTTGCCCTAATTTATCAGCAGACTCACATATGCCGACTACTTCTTAATGCTTGAAAAGGCAGCAGTAACATCGCGCAGTAATCGGCCAATGAGTATTGACGACGTTTGGAATGGTCAAGAGGCTTCAGTTCTTGGTCTGTCGCAAATTTACTAGGTCTAAATCCACACTGATCAGGTCCAATCACGTTCGCTGGGATGGGCTTTAGTCTTTCATATAACAAACCAGATAGGACTTTATACACTCAGTTGGTACACTCACTTGTTCCATGTCCTGTCCTTTCATAAGGATATAATCCCCAAAATGCATAAGAGGTTAGGTAAGTTTACTAGAACATAATTGAAGGCAGAAATACTGCTATATTATTAATTTTGTTGCAGTCAAATCAAATCTTAAATTGTGTAGTTTTTATTACGAACAAAATTATATACTTATGCAACCACAAGTTTCTATCAACATATTAAAAGACATTATTATTTTTAGGATCACGTATGAGACCAACTGTGTATTAACAATAGTTTTCGAGAAAATACCTATTTCTCTCAGAATTTTTCCTACATACCAATAAATAACATCTGAAAATATTAGTTACTCGAAATCATTACAATTCAGCAACAAACGAAATAACGAACGAAGTGGGTGTATACTACGCAGTAAATGTGCGCACAGCAAAACAATTAAGTCATCCAAGAGTCTAGAGGGTGGTTGAGCTACTACAATTTATTGTCAGATATTGTCCGTAAATGAGACATGAAGCAAAAGTAAGTTATTCCGTCTCTCCCAACTAAAACTTTCAATCTTTTATCTTAAACTTCGCTATTGCAACACTAACGACGATGACGAAACGTGCAACAGCAACTTTCCAAGGACTGACTATCCCTCAGTGACAAGTCTTAGTGATTATTTGATTTTTTGAAAGATGAGAGCGGAGTCCACAACAATTTCACCTTTCACCAACAGTTCTAACGGCAACTGTGTGTGCATTTTGTGCGTTACCGGGGAGTGTGTTAACTTTTGGGAAACAAAAATAATGAAAGTTTTATTATATTGTTGCACACAATAGATTTTTTTTGCGTCTTCTTCTGTGTTTCGATTAGAGATGGGCACTCGTTACGTGATTGGCGTGAATCACGTGAATCATGCGTGATTCACGCGTGAATGTGAGTAAGTTGGAAATTCGCTCACGTGAGCGTGCATGAACGTGAGTGCAAAAAAAATCTTCGTGCATGAGCGTGCGTGAGTGCATACTTTGCGTGAATCACGCTACTCACGCCACTCACGTAAAGAAAAAAAATAGTTATGGTTCATAGAATTTACAGCATATAACACCCTGCTACAATTTTCAATTTTTGTTTTCACACTAGATGAAGACCATATATACGTAAAACTAGAGACGTTATGTAGTAAAACTGCGTTCTTATTTTATTGCCAGAACGTCAGGATTTTTTTTAAAGGGACTTTAAAGTTTCAAAGGATACACCACTTTAAAAAAGTTAAATTAAATATTTCCACGAACCATATGATAACGATATGGGTATCAATTGAAAGGTAAGAGTCTCAGCAATGCAAACAAATAACAGAGTTTAATGGATCTGGACCAAAAATTTTAAAAAAAGATTCATTTTCTAGACAACCATCTTGACATTTTTCCCGACAATTTGGTAAATTTCAGTGCTGAGCATGGTGAGCCAGTGATGCCAGAGGATTTTTCGAAAATTCCCTACGTTTATTTCAAAAAATCCCTTTTTTCCCTACGACAACTATTTATTTCCCCTACATTTTCCCTACACTAAAAATGTTTAAAAATTTGATAAAAATCTCTATAAATAATTATATTTTGTTAACTTGACAAATTGTACTAAGCACCCCATAGCTTATTTTATTTCTTTTCTTAGTTCTAATATCAGTCGCAAAAAAATCCTTTCAGCATCATACTTAGTAGGATTTTTATTAGTTTAGAAAGGTTTAGAAATAATAACTTATCATATAGTTTTCCACATCCAACTTAGACAACTATATTTGCTCATCTTCAGAAAAGTTATCGTTAACCACTCCTGTGTAAGATGGACAATATTAATGGAAAATTTTTGGCACAAAAACTTAAATTGGAAAATACTGTTATCGCCTCCGCCAATGGCTGAAACGGGGTTTAAAAATTCCATTTCCTTTAAAATCGAGTCATATTTTAATCGAAGCCGACGTTGCGGTTATATAGAACTTGAGGCAATCGGATTTTACCTGGTAGGCCTCTGACGGAGGAAAGATTTTTAACAGCTCTTCACTTTCAGTACCGACGTATATATTTTCAATTGGCAAAGTAATATGAGGTGATCGTACAGCGCAATTAAACTTTAACTCCGATTTTTTTATAAAGTTTTGACCCAGCTTTAAAAATATTTTTGTAGATTCAGAATGGAGAGCATGTAGCATGTTTTTGATTGGAAAAGAGCATTTAAAGCGATGAAGTAATTTAATACATATTTTTAAAAAAGCAAATAAGCTTATTACACTTATTTTGTATGTCGGCTAATATTAATTCTGCTCCTTTTAATTTATCTTGGCTGGATGCAAATTTAAATTCTCTGTAGTCGTAGTTTATGTATAAATATTAAATTGTATATGTAATCTTCTATTAAAATGTATATAGCTCGGTTTGCATGCTTTACAAGCAAATTATAAAAAATCCCTACATTTCACGGGAATATAAAAAATCTGTCCGTTTTTCCCCACACAAGATTTTTTTTGGCAAAAATCCCTACAAGTAGGGATTTTTCCCTACTTCTGGCATCACTGTGGTGAGCGCTTTCATTACGAAATCGCGACGATTGAAAGCCGATTTGGAGGAAAAGTGCATGTTACATGATGGCAATATGTCGTGACACAGACGATCAGTATAAGCGGCAACGTTTGCATTTTAATTAATTTTTTTTCAGTTTTTGTATATAACATACATACCAGTGTTGGGCAAAATTTATTCTAAATAACAAATATGAAATATTCGTTTTTCTCTTCACATTAAAGAATATTTTGTTTGTATGATTTTTGTTTGTATGTAAGTGACTATTCTCCTAGTCGCCGACTCATTATTTTAACATAGGCATGTCATAGGCCGTAGTCAATTGATTATCTCTGCATGACTTTTCAATTGACTACTAATTACTTATTTTTCAACCAATTTGTAGTCGGTTTAAACAAAATTATTTAAAAACCATTTTTTTTACAATTAGTTTTTAAACAGTTTAATTTTAATTAATTTTTAAAAAATATATGTAAATATATATCTTATGCTATATATTATATTATACTTATACTATATAAAAATATTTAGTTATTATTATTATTGCAATGTGGTTGCTAACATTAATAGAAAATTCATGTGCGTTTCATGACTAAAAATAAAATTGTACTGCTCATAGAAAATATACATATTAAGTATTGAAATTATTTAGTTTTTTCAACACAAACGACAGTTGACTTCATGACATGCTTCTTTTGGTTTCATATTTACTTATTTTGCTTTTATTTATTTGTAGTTTGGTTGATATCTGCATGAGATTTAAACCAATTTGTAGTCATTTCCAAAATAGTTAATTTATAGTTAGGGTTTTTTATCAACCGATTATTTTATTAACTACAGGGAACTAACAAATGTCGAATAATTATTTGTGGCACAAATAAAAAGATAACGGTTCAAATTTGAAATCTATATATTCCAAATAACGATTGAAAATGCATTTGTTATTTGAATAAAAATTTATTGAATAACGCCCAACACTGATACATACAATGTTTTAAAACAGGAATATTTTTTTTTCTTTTTTTGCTAACCTAGTAAAGCTAGATTAATAAAATGTACATATAACTTTTTCAAGATATATTTTTTTCAGAAAAAATTATTTAAATGCTATTAATTTATAAAACTTTAAAAGGACATTTTTGAAATTTTTGTTCTAGATCCATTGAAATCTGTTATTTGTTTGCATTGCTGAAATTTGTACCTTTCATTTGATACCCATATCGTTATCATATGGTTCGTGGAAATATTTTATTTAATTTTTGAAAGTGGTGTATACTTTGAAACTTTGAAGTCCTTTTAAAAAAAATCCTCACGTTCTGGCGATAATCTGAGAACGCAGTTTTACTACATAAGGTCTCTAGTTTCACGTATATATGGTCTTCATCAAGTGTGAAAACGACTGTTGCACGGTGTAATTAGGTAATAAATTAATTTTTTTATGAACTGTTGGAAACCTTTTTCAATGAATTTAACAACGAAATAAAGTATATAAAAATATGTATGTTAGGGTCGTCGTAAAAATCGGTGTTAGATTTTTGTCAGTGCCACCCCCAAGAATGATGTCTGCAGATTTTAGGATAGCCAGCACGATTCGAGTATGTTATCATGTAAAGATTTTAAGCTCCTACAGCCACGTTTGGTGGGCATAACTCAAGAACGACTAGTCTAATTTTGATAAAACAAATATCCGAATTAAAGAATTAATATTCCTGTTCATAAGTAATTTCTCTGCATAATGGACAGTTTCGTAGATATAAAAAGTTTTTTAAAAATATAAAAAAATTGTCTAAAAAATTAAATTTTTTTTATATTTAAAAAATAATAAATTTTCAAGTCCTACTACATTAACGTAATGCACATAACCAATGAACAAAATGAGACATAGATCATGAAAATCGATGAATGCGTTTCGCTTTAATTCACAACTAAGTGAAGGTATCTTATTTGACAAAAATTTTGATTTTTTGATACAATGTATATGGACAATCGTACTGAATGAATTTAAAAAAATTATTTTAGGATATTTACAAAACTCTTTAGAAAAAACGTTGATCACTTTGTATGATTCTTAGAATTAATAAAAGTAAGTAATAACGAAAAGGTTATTTCATTTTAATGATTGCGGTAGCTACTCCGCACAGTGCACAATGGTTTCAAATCAATTTTTTCTGGCCAAAATTATTTAAGTTAAGAAAATTATAATTTTTTTTCAGAAATATATTAATATTGTTATATGTTGTCAATTGTATAACTTTTTCTTCCTAATTGATCCAAAGTTCTGCTTCCTGCTTTGCTAACTTATATATAAGAAATAAAAACAAATATTAATTCAATTTAATTTCAATCTTATTTTTTATGCTGTGAAAATAAAATTAAACATTAAGTGTCAGTTATGTCTAGCTTGCTCTCTTAGATTATATTACCATCTTCGAATTTGTCTTCATATTCTTCATATTTCGTCATATTCGTCTTCATATTTTTGAAGCGAAGGTTGTCTAAAAAAATGTATATACATTTAATAATCGCAAGTATTCGCAAGATGTAATTAAAGAATATAGCAGATCACATGTTGTTTTTGAAAGTTAATTTTATGCTGGACAAACTTTGACTTTTTTGTAAAACTTTAAATCAATTTGAAAAAAGTGAAAAATTATTAAATTAAAAATGCATGTAAACAAGGTAAATTTTTTCCTGTTTATCTTTCTTGTTTCAAACTTGTTATAGGGAATTATTTAAGTACTTACAATGATTACAACTTTTTTGTAAACTTGTTATATTTGTATAAAAACCCCGTACGACAAAATGTATATGTTGTACTGCACTCAATTGTTTTCGAAACTATTCTAAAAATTTCTAACTTTGTCGCTTCAGTGACTAACGGTAAACAACAGTTTACAAAAATAGAATTTATTTCTGGTTGCTTTGATGTGTTTTTAATTTTTGTGTAAAGACAAAAATGGTAAAACACAAAGTAAAAAAAATTAATTTGGCCACGTATTTGCTCAGAGAGACCATTGTGCAGTGTCGTGTTTTCATACAAACGGAGGCCAAAAATAAAGGGAGATATTAAACTAGCACAGAAATTTCAGTCAGGTAAACTGACTGATAAATACCATCACCCAATATACGATATTGTTTCTGTTTTGGGTTATTGAAATTAATAGACTTTTAATTAAAATAAAATTACTTATAGATTGTTTTTTTGTCTGCTTTTTGTCTTTGAATTACTTGTATAGGAGGTACAATTAGGGCCAGCACAACGTGTCTGAAATTAATCGACCAATTATCATTACCCCCCAAGTGTCCGTTTGGAAGTTATGGGAGAAAAATTAATTTTCCAAAAATAGGTCATTTTGTATGGTAGGTGCCAGAAGGCGTGAACCGATGTAGTCCATATTCATTCCTGAGTCTAAGTTTCATAAACGATCATCATACGCAAAATTCGAGTGAATTTAGTTTACTTACAAAAAAGATATGCATGTAAATCTATAAGGGGCAATTCGGTCATTTGTATGGGAGGTACCAAAACCCAGCAACGGAAATATTCAGTTTGGAGGCCTCCTAGCAGGCCTTTTTTTGGAGATGTTATTACTTCTCGCCCCATACCATCTTCATTTCTAAATTACATAGTGTGAGATTGGTGAGCTAGGTCTTCCCTCTCGCTGCTCAAAAGAGACCTTCTGAAGGGTTCTCAGATTAATAGCTTCATTAGGTCTCATAAATCAGTCATTCCGAAGGTCTTATTAGAAAGACCTCTGTAATGTAATAAATAAACTACCTTCAGAAGTTCTCCTGTGGAAGGCCTTCAAAAGGCCATAAAAAAACATCCTTCAGATTTTTTCCCCAGAAAGCAAAAAAGGCCTTAAAATACTTCCTTCAGAAGGTCTTCAACAGAAGGCCTTCAGAAGATCTATTCATTAAAAAAAGTAGTTTTTTAAAAATTTTTTATTTAAAAATTATTTAATTTTTTTAAAAATTAAATATATTTACATAAAATAAAGTTCTTCATTACATAAAAACTGTTAAAAAAAACTGTACTTACATACATAAAAACATAAATAATTCAGTTGTAAATTTCATTTCTTCCAAGTAATTTTAAAAAACGATTTTTTGTTTTGCAGTACGTCATAATTATAATTTTTAATAATGTCTTCGGAAAGCAAATTGTGTAAATTTTTAAGTAATCCACCTCGTCGTGTCAATTTTTTAACAATTTTAACCATACTGTCGTCATTCACATTCTTCAATTGTTCTTGCAATTTTATAAGCTCTTCTGTAGTTTGTATAGGAAAAACATAATCAATTTCGTCCGAATGTTTTTGCGATTTTAAAATTCTCTCCAAATTAACATTAATGTTCGACAGCTCACTACCTGTCGCTGGGACCCTTGTGGCTTCTTTGATGTACACAAAACAACTAAATGCAAACTAGAGATCAAGGGAGCAGACAAAACAATGTAAACAAAAAACTTGATGGAATTTCGTTTAACGGGATTATAACTGTTGTTGTGACTGTGTACCTCGTGTTACTATGCCTCTTATTAGAATTCCTTCTTTAGATCTTCCACCAGCAATGAACGAAATGTGTTACAAATGCTTCTTTGTATCTTTTTGGATTCAAATAATAGGTCTTCAAAGCTTCAACTATCGAATATTGCATACTTATTTACTATCCCAAGGAATAACTACTAGATTTCTCTTTAAAGCAAGGAATCAGATCGTGTAGCAGGTGCTCTGTTGCAAATAATAGAAGACCTTCTTCATTTCCTCTTAGCAGAACTGCTAGATCTCTCCTAAAAGTTGCGAATGAGAAGTTGTAACACATGCTCTTTCGCTGCGATTAGAAGACCTTCTCGATTGTTCCCATAGGAAATGAGAAAGGATTAGTAAGAACGTTTTTTTGAAAGGAAGAGGTAGGGATTTTTGCATTACTCATTAAAGTAGGTCTTCTGGTAGGTGTAGAAAATCCAATAGAAGACCTACAGAAGGTTAATTTTTGGTAAGGCCTACCAAATTCCGTTGCTGGGAAGGGCTATAGTAAGGGTTTCGGTGTTCTTAGGGTTTGGCTACTATTGCAAGATAAATAAACTGACCAAATTTAAATACCGGATAAATGGCCGGAGTATCATGCATTTGGGAGTTATGAAAGAAATATTAATTATCCAAAAATAGGTAATTTTGTATGGGGTGGGGCTATTCTGCCCATTTACAATCCCATAAGTTCGTTGTGAAAAATATTAATACTGGTAAATTTTTATACCGATCCGTTAAGGTTTACTCGAGTTATCCTGCCCACCAGCAAGCCAGACAGGCGGACATAGCTCAATCGTCTTAAAAAGTTTGATCAAAATTGGACTAGTCGTTCTTGAATTCGTCCACGAACTAGGCTACAGGAGCTTAAAAGCTGTAAGCCCAAAGCGGCACGGGTTTACATACCCCAATCGTGCTCAAACTTTGGCAATCCTAAAATCTGCAAAGACTTATAATTTTTGGGATGTGGACCGACAAAATTCTAGATTTTTTTTCCCCTTATATATATATGTTATCTGGATCCGTCATGAGATATCGAAAATATATATATAATATATCCAAAACTTCAACTTTCCCACAAAGCCTAAATTTTGAAATATTTACATTTTTAAAGTTTACTAAAACTTGTCCGAAAAACGAATTTGGGATTTTTGTCAATGGGGACATACTCACAAATTCGTGAATAATTTGTGAAATAAGCAAAAGCAAGTGAATATGCTTTTTTAATTTGGAATTTCAGTTACACAGGCACTCATGTAGTTAGACGTGTCGTACCAAAATACACTGTCTAATAGCATGTGTGTCGTGCACGTCACTCATATTATGTAGTTGGTTTTCAACTATGGAGTAGTTGTATAACATGAGTGCAAGACTTAAAAATTAGTACTAAAATAATAAATTAGTTTTTTCTGTTTATCAAAGATTATATTTGTAATGTTACTACACCATTTTTTATTAAAAGTTTAGAATTTGTAAAAAAAAAAAAAAAATGGTTGTATTCTAATTTACTTAATTCAGCAATTCGTATATATTTATTATTTCATCAAATCTCAAACAATTATACTTTATATATTATTATAATTTTTATACAAATTAAAGAGTAGCTGTATAAGTGGAATATAAATAGAATTTAATTTAAAAAAAAAATTAGGTTTTTTGTCAGAAAAATTTTTCAAATAAGTTGTATTATTGTAATTTAATTTATATTGGCCACAAGGCTTAAAATTACAATTTTGAATATAAATAAAAAATAAATAAAAATATAATATTAATATTTTATTTTGATGTTATGTATTCATAAATTTATTTATTTCCATATTAATCTACTATATATTTAACAATTAAAATGAACTATAAAATGCAAATAATTATAGAAACAATAAAAAAATGTTACTTTTTATTTGGCGTGATTGTCGTGATTCACGCTCACGTGAATGTGCGTGAGTACAAAATTTACTCACGTGAGCGTGCGTGAACGTGAGTAGCGAAAAAATCTTCGAACGTGAGCGTGCGTGAGTGACCATTTCAATCACGTGAGCGTGCATGAATGTGAGTCAAAATCACTCACGTGCCCATCTCTAGTTTCGATGTGTTACTACACCAGCTGAAAATGAAAAGTTTGTTAGTTAGTTTTTTTCACAGAGTTCTTCTAATTTTGTTTCTTTTGTAGTCAGATTTTTTGTTTGCTATTAAGCTTTCTTGTATCGTTAGATCTTGTCACGTTTAAGGTAATGAAATGTATGACAAAAACTAGAGAGAGAGTTGAAGGTCTTAAGGTAAGAGAATAGCATTTGGTGACCCTTAGAAGATTGTTTGGTATTATATGAGAAGTGTTTGAACAAAACTGAAGAGTGTTAATTTTAATTTAAATAGCAAATGAGAACTGTTGTCTTTTAGGGGCGGTACAAATTGTTTATAAGTAACTTTTTAACATACAGATGAAGAGCATTATGAATTGTGACGTAAACCAGCTGGAATTGCATAATAATCATACGCCACCATATCTATATATATAAAAGAGGATGTGTGTATGTATGTAACGTAGGGACTCGAAAACGGCTGGACCGATTTTGATGAAATTTTCAGGGAATCTTCCGAATAACCCCGCGAGTAACATAGGCTACACATTGTTTGGATTTTTCTACATTTAGGGGGTGAAAATGGCAATATTCGATAACACAAGGTATTCCGCGCTTACAAGAAGTAATTTTTTTGGTTTTTAAATGAGCACAAACCGAAAACTTCAGATATATATTTTTCGAGACCTTCTGCATAAAACTAATTTCCCAGCAAAGTAAATGAGGTATTACAGAAGCAAATCTATGTATTGGTTAAAAAGTTATGACCTCTGAGAGTTGGCATACGGAAATTAAGTTTTTAAAAATCATTTTACAGAATATTGGGCGGGATTCAAAACAATGTCAAAAATATACTATTCTCTATTTTAAAAGTATTTTTAAAGTATGTCAGAGGTAACATAAGCAAATATTTGTAAATAACCTATAAATGGGGTAATTTTTTTTGACGTATAGAACTTCTTTTAGTATACTTTGGAAAATCACCATGTAAAAACTACACAAGAACAACGTTTGCAAATCTTGCAAATTTATTTTCAAAATGCACGTTCTGTTCGCCAAACTTATGGAGCCCTTTGTGAAGTTGAGGGTGCATATAATGATCCATCTGAGCAGCTAATAGAAGCCATCGACGTTTTAGACGAAAGTGTGACAGGGGACTCGAATTTATCAAACCGACGCCATTCTCAGCAACTCGGTCTATGCAAATGCTGAAGAAATATCTTGGCCTGCATCTATATAAGATCTAACTGGTGGAAGAATTTGAGCCAGTGGACGATCAAGTGATTTTTTTTATTTATCAGGTCATTGCACATTATTTGAACGAGAAATGGTTCCAACACGACGGTGTAATATGCCATATAGCGCGTGAGACCATCACTTTGTTAAGCCAAACATTGGTGACCGAATTATCTAAAAAAAATGGTAATACGAGTTCAATACAAAAATAGTATTCCGGAATATTCTTGATCCGTGTGATAAGAAGACATGACAAAAGAAGTTTTTATGGCTAAAGGCATGAAGCTTCAGACGGAATTTTCATTTGCGGTCAATAGGCGGAGAAGGCATAACAAAATGTTTTTTATGCCCAAAAAGATAGTTAGTATCCGCTACTACAGATCAAAATAAAAATTATTAAAATTAGCGGAATGTCTGTTTCCGATTTTTGGAAGAAGTGGCTTTTCGCCCTACATAAAGAAAAAACTTAATCTACATGTAAGCACTATAGATATGACTTTGCTGATGAACGTTTTCAAAATACTTTGTAGACCTAAATGTGAAATATATTACAAGTTAATGTGCAATAGCGAAGCATTGCCGGGCCCACTAGTAACAATATAAGAAAAGAGCCTATAACGTGACAACTTTACCTATACGATACTTACTAACTTCAAATCGATATTAAATGATTATGGCATGTAACTTGACAAAACGAATGATGCAAACCTTCTGCTTTTTGGGGCTACTTTCACGTGCAGTTCTCAGAATTGGGTCCCAAATCAATGAGCTCAAAAATGTTGTACTGTGTTATCTAACATTTCCTAAATAAGTTTTTGGCATATTTCAAAAATTTTAACCGGCCCCTTCTGAAACCCCTAATGTTTTTCAAAATCTTAATCGAAATCCCGTTTCCATTAAACACAACAAGCCAGCAAAAACATCGTTATTGCGCCCTTTGTTAGCCACTTTATGGCTCAAGGAGTTTCTTTTGTCCTTGCATTAAATAAATTAATTTAATATCTAAACAAATATTTGTAAATATTTTGTAAGTCAATTTGCTACGGCAACAAAGTCAACCATAACTATCTTAATGACAATTGATAGCAAACATATTGATAGCGTTAAAAGAAAACCGAGACACAGTTCCACCCAAAATGACAAATAACCACAACACACAACAGACATTTGTTATTCATTGGCAAAGAGGTGAAGCGGCGGCGGCGTGTGACTGTGGCTGGTAAATAAACGTAAGTTTGATAAGGTGAAAAAGTAACGCTCACAACCTTCACGATACAACGATAACACCATAATTTATATCGCGTTTGTTTTTTGTTACTGCTGTTGTTGTTGTTGAAGGTGGCCAAAAATACTTAAAGGTTAAGTTAAGTTCAAACCCACAACAGTAAAAGAAAGGCAGATTTCTTGAAAGCAGAAAAACTTCCACTAATAGAGTTGTAACACGTTATGACAGGAAGTGTTATGTGTCACACAAACGGCATTAACCAATAAAGCTGCTCAGATTGTTGTTGACGCACTCTCTGACAAACGTCACAGAGAGTGAAACAACTGGGAGTGTTTTCGTAGTGTGCGTTGCTACACTTGCAGCTTTGGCACCGCAAAACCTCAGCCATCAAGATGGTGTTACAAATGACAAAGGAAAAAACTGTGAAATTAAATAAGCAAGAGCAAAAGAGAATTAAACACAATAAAAATATAACTTTAAAGAAAGTTAAACAGTTTTATTTTTTTTTATACCATCACCCTTAGGGATGAGGGTATATATCATTTGATACGATCCAAAAGTGTAACACATAGAAGGAGTGACTTTCGACCCTAGGTTTCTTTGAACCAAATTCGATTCATGACTTTTTAAGTCGTTTGAGCCATATCCGTCTGTCTGGCTGTCCGGCTGGTTCGACCGATATCTTTCGAAAGACGGCACCAAATGTTTTTAAATTTTGCACGAGTTAATATTTCCCCAAAACTACAGACGGTATTGAAAATGGGCTACATGACCACGCCCCATCTGGTACCTTCCATACAAATGTACCCACTTTAGAAATCGACTAATAATATCAATACATCGAACTCAATCGTTCCCAAATTGTACATTTAGTAAAGCTATAACAGGATAAAGTTTTGGAAAAAAAAATTGAAAGTCTAGCCACGCCCCTTCTGGTACCTCCCATACAAATGTACAACTCCGCCCACTTTAGAGATGGAGTTATAATAATATCAATAAATCTAAGGCGATCGTTCCCAAATTCTTTTTTTTATTAAAGCTATAGCAGGATACAGTTTTTGAGAAAAGAAAACTTGAAGTCTAGCCACGCCCCATCTGGTACCTCCCATACACATCTGGAACCGCACACTTTAGGAATCGATTAATATTATTAATAGAACTAACGCGATCGTGCCCAAATTCTGTATTTAAAGTTTTGGAGAAAATATTTTGAAGTCTAGACACGCCCCTTCTGGTACCTCCCGTACAAATGTACCACTCCGCCCACTTTGGAGATGGAGTTATAATATCAATATACTCGACACGATCGTGCCCAATTTATGTATTTTGTTAAGTTATAACAGGATAAAGTTGTGGAAATAATATTGGAAGTCTAGACACGCCCCTCGGATCTTCCGTCAACAAGATGAATAATGTCAGCCAAGAAATTAAACGGAGAATAGTGCTAGCCAATAGATGTTTCTACGGACTTCGGCAGCACTTTAGTAACACCACCTTCTCTCGGAATACTAAGAAACAGCTATACCAGGTGCTTATCTTACCTGTTCTGTTGTATGCTCCCGAATCATGGGTGCTTACTACAACGGACATACAAAACCTGGGAGTATTCGAGAGAAAAGTACTCCGAAAAATATATGGACCTATCTGTGTCGAAGGCCAGTTTCGCCATCGGATGAACCATGAGCTGTATGAGCTTTACCACGACATCGACGTAGCTAAAAGAGTCAGAATCCAACGACTTCGATGGCTGGGACATGTTGCCAGGATGGATGTAAATGCTCCAGCGAGAAAGGTGTTTGAAGGCGAACCTGAAGGACGGCGCAGAGCAGGGAGACCCAAACTCCGTTGGAAGGACCTAGTGGTAGGCGATGTGCCATCATCTGGTAGGACTAACTGGAGAACACACGCAGAAGACCGAAGCGTGTGGAATTCTTTATTACTTCAGGCCTCAAATTTATGAACTACGTTTCGTAAATTGTAACTGGCCACTTAAGTAAGTAAGACACGCCCCTTATGGTACCTCCCATACAAATATATCATTCCGCCTACTTTAGATATCGAGTAATAATATCAACACACCCAACGGGATCGTACCCAAATTCTGTACTTAGTAAAGCTATAACAGGGTAGAGTTTTAAAAAAAAATTGGAATTATAGCCACGCCCCTTCTGGTACCTCCCATACAAATGTGCCTTTCTGCATACTTTAGGTTGGAGTATTTATATCAATAAATCCAACGCCATCGTACCCAAATTCTGTATTTAGTAAAGCCATAACAGGATAATGTTTAAGGGAAAAAATCTGGAAGTCTAGACACGCCCTTCTGGTACCTCCCATACAAATGTACCACTCCTTCCACTTTAGGAATAGAGTAATAATATCATTACAATAGAAAATTTTTTGTTTTTCTGAGAGTGAGGGTATATGTAAGACTAGTAACCCGACTGAAACTTTCTTACTGGTTATTTACAACTCTAATCCAATTAGAAAGCTATTAGCGCTGGTAAATTTTTATAAGGAGCTGTGAATTTTTACTCGAGTTATTACGCCAACCAGCCCGACGGACGAACATGGCGCAATCGTCTTAAAATGTCCTAAAACGAATTTTGTGTTAGGTTAGTAGAGGCCCAACTCGTCTTCTTTAATGCGTTAAACTTTTTCTCTTCTCTTCTTTTGCCCTTTCGAGATAATGGAGTTTTAAGTTTTTGTGTTATTTGACATCTGGGAAAGTATTAATATTTCAGAAAATAATCGATATTTTTAAGTTGTGGTCATTTAAATATGTGATGGAATAATCAGGCTACTAGTAGATGATATTCCATTAATCTACAAGTGCTTTAATTAATTTAGAATCGGTTTTGTAGATTCTTATTATGCAATAAAAAAAAATAATGGTGTACATGAGTATACGTTATTGTTATATTAAGGGGACGATCATTTTTATGGGAGGTTCCAAAACGATTTCAAAGAATTTGGGTACTACAAAGTAATGACACTGACTAATTTTCAAATATCCTTCAGTTGTCGGTTTGAAATTTATGGGAGAAATGTTAATTTTTCAACAAAAAAAAAAGATAATTTTGTATGGGAGGCACCAGAAGGGTTGTGGCTATTCTGCTTATGCTTTTAATCTACAACTATGATCACGTGGTCAGGCAGACGGTTACACCCAAAATGGGTAGTTTGTACGGGTGGTAGTAGTAGTTTTCTACCTTAGAACATAACCCACGCTTAGAGGCTAGAAGTTTGCACATCAAATTTCAGCTCGATAGCTCAAACTACAGCTGTATTACAATGAAAGATAGGCGGATATCTTAAACCTTTATGTCAACAGCAGAACTGGTTTACACACATCAACAGCAGCATACGTGGGTATGTTCATACGTTTTGTATGGGGAATGGCATTTCGTTAGCACACAAAAGCTTATATCTAATTAGTTTGTTGGAATTTCAGTATTATTTTTTTTTTTTGTTAGAAATATTTTTGAATATTAAAAATAAAATTTAAGATTTATTCTGGTTTAATGCACAAGTAATGAGATTCCAAAAAAAATCATCGAGTTCCTTTGCTATAAAAATTTTAATATGTTACTAATTTTTAATCTTCGTTAATTTTTATAGCTTTTTTTCAGAAAATGTGTTTTTTTTCAAAATTTGAACACAATTTTGCAATGCAATCCTAATTCTCGTCCAAAGTTTTAGAGTCACACTGGCATGTAGAGTAGTGCGGTAGTAGCTTGAGTTTTTACTAACGTAGTAGCGAATACCAGTGAGGCTTGAACTAAGTACAAACATACAATTAATCTTCCCCTGTTTTCTAGTGTCTGTTTCTCCCCAGTTGGGGCGGCTTGGAATTATACGTCCGTTGATCCTTAGGGGTCTTCCAGCCGTACTTCTAAAGGTCGTTGGTCCGGTACTTGAAATCCACCAACGACTATACTCATAGTGAGCGGTTGATGGTCTGCTTCGGTTTCCAAAGTAGCGGCTGGTCTTCACGTTTTCGTCCAAAATTCTGAAAAAACATTATGCCCTGCATATCGGGCCAAGGGCTTTATAATCTCCGAAGACCCGACCTCCTGGAATCAGACGACGACCAAGGGGACGCCAATATAACTGTCATCCACTCAAAAATAACACAAAATAAACTACTTTTCGATTGTATCATCATATTTCCAGGAATTTGTTGACGTAAGGGTGCAAATTTGTTAGTGGGCTTTACCTACCAAACTGGTGATCCAATCCTAACCAAACTTGGGACTATTGCGTAAAACAGTTTTGGCTAGAAATTTCATGTCGATCCGATTAGTTCAGAGCTACACTACAGCGTTTTGAAGACATAAAAATACCCACGTATCTTGCTGTTGACATTAATATTAAAGCTATTAAAATTTGATAATTCGGTCACAAAACGTATGGCCCAACAAAGTGGTATTTTAATGCGCTGTATGGCCGTATTATTGAAACAATTTTTCTCTACAAGACGCCTTTGGCATGTTAACCGCACATAAGAGTGATATTTTGAAGTTGCAATGGAGTCTCAAGAGTGTCATGAGGATTGTGTTCTATCCATAAATGAAAATTGTGCTAGTTTAAATACATGGGTATTACACTTATCGCTGATGGTGGTTTGACGATAAAAAAAAACTGATTCAACTTCCACCCTACTCTCAGTCAATTTTTTTTATTGATTTATTTGCACA
>OZ035881.1:26664091-26669091 GCA_964034835.1 Muscina levida
GACATTGGGAATGTTTGCATTGTGGAAAATAAAACTATAAATTCCCTAAAAAGAAACTCTTCTTTAGACTCTTTTTCAAAAACATACAAAATTTTTTCTTCATTTCTATCATTATTTGTTGAAATCAATCATTAGAGATTAAAGAAAAACAACGTTCTTCTAGTTTCGTTGCAAATTGTTTGATAATTTCAACAGCTAAGGCCATAATTTGTTGTTATTAAAAGGAAAAACAACTCAATATTTATTGGAAACATATAATTATTATGAATAAATCACACCTTTGGTCCCCATGCACACACTGTGCACTCCAAAATCTCTATATGTATGGAAATATGATTTACTATGCGTACGAGTATATAAAAGCGAATATACTCTGTTTTCATTTCACCTGTGCAATTATATTTATTATAACAGTAACTGTTGCTAAACAAACCAAGGCCATAACGCCAAAGTGTATGTGGGTTTGTTTGTGTTTTTGAGCGCGGTGACTATATATGCTCTTGTGCTCCTTTTAATTCATAAATTGCATTAGGCAATTTAACGCGTACGTGTGTAAATATGTGTACTAGGTAATATACATAGATGAGAGAGTGCTTGTATGTATGTAGTCCATATGATGTATGGATGTATGATGTTCGTGCTAGATTATGAGGTTGTGTCGCAACGAATATTTCTGTGAAATTGTCGTTGTTGAAGGTGTTGGAATTGCAACATATTATTGTAAACATGCACAGGGGGAGCTGCTCGGTAGCAGACTCATTAACTATTTAGCGTGGAAGATGATTTAAAATTTAATATTTCAGGTTGATACAGTTAAGCCATATGATGCGGTTTGTGCTATCAGGGAACATGTGAATTGTGATACAGTAAAAATATAATGTTTTAACGAAATTATTTGTTTACAATTCGATAAATTTTTATTAAAATAAACAGAAAATAGTTCTGTTCATACCCTTCAGAAGAAAGTAGTGCTGCAGAAGTACTCTTCCTCGAGCCCCAAAGCGATACCGACTAGTCGCTCTTCATTTCCCTGTGAATGCTTTTAAGTGACGACTTTAACATTGGGCTGTCATACGAAAACCACTACTCGCTATTTCAGCATTTGCGACTACTCTACCAGTACTTGCCACCCATCTATAAACCGTATCCGTTGCGACTACTGGCTTCTATTCCAGTATAGCACCTCTACCTTTATCTACAGATCAAGTTCAAAAAACTAGTTCAGCATTTGCGACTACACTCCCAGTACTTGCCACCCGTCTATAAATCGTATCTGTTGCGACTAATGGCTTTTATTCCAGTATAGAACTACTCGTTAGGCGTCAATGCCTCTACCTTCTTCTGCAGGATAATCCTTTAAATAATGTACATATGTATTTGTTTATATATACAAATACTATTATTAGGTGTTCATATAAACTCGTTTTATGCATCATGTGATTTCATATATCACACGTAATCATATTCCAAAAAATACTGTGTGAAGCCACTGTTAGCTGTATCATATTTAATTGGGTAATTTGCATAAAATTGTATGTGGTTACATAGCTTCCAAATAATTTGCAATGCATAGAGAAAGGAATTTTAACAAACTATTATTTAAAAAAATTAGAATTTTTGCATTAAAGAGCCATTGTGCCCAATTAGCCTTAATTAGTTGTAGTGGTATGACTACGATAAGCTGTATGGCTCTGGTTGAGAAAAATGATGTGCTGATCAGAAATTGTTAAGGAAATTTTCAGACAACAGACTATTAAATTGGTTATTAGTAACTACAAACCCTTTTAAGACTACTGGTCCTGATATTAACCAGTAGTCTTTAAAAGGCTGGTGAAGAAGATTACATAATTCGGTGCATATATATATTGATCATCCACTTGCTCTAATTCTTCCACCAGTTGGATCTTAAATGAATGTAGGCCATAATCTTTCCTCAACATTTGCAGAGATCGAGTGGCTGAGAACGGCGTCGATTCGATAAATTCGAGTCCCCTGTCACTTTCATGGTTTCTTCTGTACGCACGGTACGCGCTTGATTTGGATAATTTGTATATTATCGAAAACAGTAAATGTTGTCAATCCATAGTATTGCGTATTAGGTGATCAGATGGATGATTATGTACATCATAAACTTGTTCAATGTGCTCAATTAGTTTAGTGAACAGAGTGTGTATTTTGAAAATAAAATTCCAAGATTTTTAATCGTTGTTCTAGTGTAAGTCTTTGCATGGTGATTTTCCCAAGCATACCGAAAGAAAGGCTAGATTTACATTTCTATCTATCGGAAGTTCTACAGGTATAAAAAAAACTATATATAGATTATTTCTAAATTTTCGATAATCCTACCTCTGATATACTGCGAAAATTCAAATTGTGCCCCAGTCACACAAAATCTTATTTATTGTAAAACTCCAATGAACATTGCATAAATTTTATATTTATAGGATTTATTACCGATTTGCTCTTCTGAAAAGTTATTGAAAAACACATATCTGTAAAGTAAATGAAAAACTCATCTCTGTATAAGTTGGCGCAGCTACGATATGTCCTCAACTACCTGGTGTACGGAGAATTGTTTGATGCAGGTACATAAATAGTCATATATTGACGTGCGTGGGCAGCGCCTCGCCACTTTTAACCAATTTCTTCCCAAAGTAAACTGCAACATACTGTAAAATTTCAAACTATTACTATGGCAGTTATAACATTTTATTTTAAAAGCGACGTGGCACAGACCACTTCAACCCTTGCTGATTCATTCTGCACCAACAACATATATAACAAATCTCATCGTTGTACTCCTGTTAGTTCATGAGATTTACCTATTTAAATTTGAGTGGGCGGTACCACGCCCTTTTTTTAATCACAACCAAGTATAGTCAAGGACTATCAATAGGTCATCATTACAGCATTGTAAAATTTTCGTATCAATCGGTCTATTAGGAAAGCCGTCAGAACGGTCTTTAAAAAGGGGGCGTGGCACCACCCACTTTCATCCTCGCTGTAATTAATACTGCACCAACAACAAATACACAAAATCTTATCTTAATACCTCTGATAGTCCATGAGATTAATCTTATTAAACTTTCAAGTTGTATGGGCGGGGCTACGCCCCTTTATCCAATCACAGTCAAGTATAGTCACGGACTATCAACAGGTTATTTGTACCACTTTGTAAAATTTTCGTATCAATCGGTCTATTAGGAAAGCCATCAGAGGGATTTTTGAAAGGGGCGTAGCACCGCCCAGTTTTATACGAACAAACCCTTAAAATTTAATCGAATTCGATATGACCGTTCATGAGTTATAAAGTCACAACACACCACAACAATTTTTTCTATAAAGGGTGGTTAAATTGTTAGGGCCGATGTTGAATGTGAACCACACCTAAACGTCAAGATCTTTTCTGCATTTCATTTGACATTTCTCAATTTCAGACTAACTCAATTTCAACCATGGAAAGATACACAATCAAGCAATAAGTTAAAGTTAATAATATTATGAAAATAAGCGTTCAAATTATAATGCATATCGTGCACTTCGTGATTTTTTCGGTCAATTTAATCGTTCAAATGTGCGTAAAATCGGAAAAATTGGAAAAATTTAAGAAAACCAGGTCTGTAGGAGATATGAAAGCACACGTGCATGCGCGTACAGCTCGTACTGCAGAAAATATTGCTACTGTTCGTGATAGTGTGGCTGAAGAGCCGTCCACCTCAACTCGTCGTCGTGCCCAACAATCGCACCAATCACGCTCATCGTTGATGAACATTATGGATCCAGACTTGCATGGCAACAGTGGATGATCAATTTTCGAAGAAAATTATCTTCAGTGATGAGGCACATTTTCACCTCAGTCAATTAGCAGAATTGCCGCATTGAGGGCGAATGATAATCCAAGAGTGATTGTCGAAAAACCAATGCACCCTTAAAGTGTGACTGTTTGGTGTGGTTTATGGGCTGGCGGCATCATCGGGCCGTATTTCCTCCAAAATGAGCCTGTCGGGCAGTTACTGTGAATGTTGTTCGCTATCGTGAGATGATAACGACCTTTTTTGGTCCGAATTGGGTGATATGGATGTGGACAATATGTGGTTTCAACAGGACGGTGCCACTTGCCACACAGCTAATGAAACAATGGCTCTTTTGCCCGACATATTCAATGGCCGTGTTATCTCACGTGGATACGATGTCACTTTGCCTCCAAGATCTTGTGATTTGACACCGCTGGACTTCTTTATGTGGAGTTATTTGAAAAAAGGTGTACGTCGATAAGCCAGCACCAATTCAAGAGCTAAACACAGAAAAAAACCAGTACAGAAATTTCAGTCAGTTAAACTGACTGATAAATACCATCACCCAATATAATATATTGTTTAAGTCTTGAGTTATTGAAAATAATCGATTTGTAATTAAAACCAGTTAGAAAGTTTCAGTCGGGCAACCCGACTTACATTTACCCTTACCCTCAGTAAAACAAATAATTTTCTATTTTATTGATATTATTACTCGATTTCGAAAGTGGGTGGAGTGGTACATTTGTATAGGAGGTACGAGAAGGGGTGTGTTTAGGCTCCAGATTTATTCTCCATAACTTTATCCTGTTATAGCTTTACTAAATACAGAATTTGGGCACGATTGCGTTGGGTGTACTGATATTATTACTACATCCCAAAAGTGGGCGGAAAGGTACATTTGTATGGGAGGTACCATAAGGGGCGTGTCTAGACTTCCAATTTTTTCTCCAAAACTTTGTCCTGTTATAATATAACAAAATACAGAATTTGGGCACGATCGTGTCGAGTGTATTGATATTATTACTCTATTTCTAAAGTGGGCGGAGTGGTACATTTGTATGGGAGGTACCAGAAGGGGCGTGTCTAGACTTCCAGATTTTTTCTCCAAAACTTTATCCTGCTTAAACTTTACCAAATACAGAATTTGGGCACGATCGCGTTAGGTCTTTTAATAATATTAATCGATTTCTAAAGTGGGCGGTA